>JAFFJZ010000105.1:0-225888 GCA_018340375.1 Gonatopus flavifemur
TTTCATGAACCTTCGATCCGATCTATACAGATCTAATCTGAACGTTCGCTGAAGCTTCATGTTCTCTTCGGGTTATTGTAACAGCATCAAGCACCCTTCATGTGAGAGGCAAGGGGACTCACGATAATCAAGCACTCCGGAGGGAACAGAGAACTACCACGTACATGTCGTTGTTCCTGGGTAGCGCTAAGAGTAGTTCATCACTAACTTCGACGGTCCATACCTTGCACCCCAATGGGCGGGAAGGAGTCCATGACCAGTGTTTCGTAAAGGGTTTGAAACCAGCTTTCCCATGCCATGATAAAAAAATGGGGGTCCCATTTCAAAAAACCATCGTGACCCCTCAATGACCTTCAAAATGACCTCTGAGGAATTTTTCAAGTTCAGCAACATACGGATGGGGGCCAAATTAACGAAAAACCAAATCAACGAAAAGTTGGTTGAAAAGAGAGATACGTCATACTCTCTCTTTTCAAACACTGATTTCGTTGATTTGTCTTTTCGTTGATTTGGCCCCCATCCCAACATACTTCCCCCTTGGAATCCTAAACTTTTCATCTGGAACATTTTTTTCCATCTCCACTAGTTTACGAGATATTTGACTATATCACTTCAAATGGACCACCCTGTACAGTTCTGACTGAAATTGAAAAACCTCCGACAAATTTTGTCCCTAGATTAGTATTTTCTTTCATATTTTTCCTTGAGTTTTATAATTTACAAGAATACTTTGCAAATATTTGTTTTACCGAATTCTCATGATCAAAATGAAATTTGTTTTCGTATGCATCTAAAAGAAATTTTATTATGCAGCAGCAGAATAGGTGATTGCCTTTATTATATAATTGTTTGTTATAAGCTAAGTTCGTTTACCGATGTCCCAAGTTACCCCAACTCGCTCCAAGTATTTTGGATTCGCTACTTCCAGTTTAAGCAACGAAATGATTGGTTTGGTACAAGTTGGAGCAACTCAGGGCACGTAGAACGAACGAACCTATAGTATTAATTGACTATTACTGAAATGGGTTCCTTTATGATTGAAATATTCTGATATTTTTTGCTATAACAGTACATAAAATAAGGTATAAGCGTTTGAATTTTGTGTTGGTTGGAATATTAGGATATCTTCCTGGGCATGCGTCATTAGACAAGGAAGCTGATACCAAGTCTATTTCCTTCGTCTTTCTAAAGAGTTCACGCGATTTCGGCTGCCTCAGCCCTCTCTAACTCCCCCACTCTTTGTGTTCCTTACTATCGCCAAATGGAACTAATCCACATATCACGCTGATGGTCTTGGTGGGCTGCATAAAATATAACTATTATTCAGTCGTCCAATCAAATTAAAAGGAATAGCCCACCAACACAAGTGGCGCAATCTATCGGTTCAATGTTTTTGGCTACACTAAGGCCGGAGACTCATGATAGCGACTGTCGCGCAGCGTTGCCAGTATTCCCTAGAAAAATCTTCAGCATCTGAAGATTGGTTATTTCTTGTACAACTGGCCAATCATATTTTCAATTTGGAAAGAAATAACCAACGCCAAAAAATTCGAAGATTTTTCTAGGGAATACGGGCATCACTGCTGTCGCGCGCGATCTCATTAGAAGAAAAAAGAAGAGAGATGTTTTCAACTCGGATCTCTTTTTCCTTCTAATGATGTCGCGCGCGACAGTCGCTAGCATGAGTACCCGGGGTAAGAATACCAAGTCTTCTATAGTTTAGTCAGGGAGTCGGATAGGGCTGGGCTGCCTCACGTCCTCTATTCTATATCTCTATGGCCATAGGAGGGCACCCTCAATCAAAAAGAGATAGGGATATCCCGAGTTCGCCCCAGTATATTCGCGAATTCGCAATATATCTCTATGGAGAAAACGCCATGAGCAGAGATGAATAGCAGAGATTGCTAACGCAATGTTAAAATCATGGTCCGTATCGGTAGACCGCGATTATCCCGAAAGCGTGTTGGCCCGAAACTTGGTTGACCCGAAAGTTGAAATCCCGAATAAGAGTAATCCCGAAAGATAACTATATTTTACTAGTCACGCGCTAATGAGATAAAATGTCACCACAATTTTTTCGGGATTTCAACTTTCGGACCAACACGCTTTCGGGATAATCGCGGTCTACCGTCCGTATCACGTGTTTTTCTTTTGAAGAAAAATATATGATTGGTTGAATTTTTCTTCTAAGCCAACCAGCATGAAGAGATAAACGGAAAACGTGATACTGCCAATCAGAAACTGGACTATGGTTTTTATATCTCGTTAGCAATCTCTTCAACTCATCTCTGCCATGAGTTACAATCTCTATGTGTCCTAATAAGTTCATGCTCATCCCAGCACCACTAAACACGTTTTTCAAATTCTGTGAACATGTTAATTTGATTATATCCAATTATATCAATATGTTTGAAAACGGAATGATTTCTCTAGAATATGCTGAACAACAATTTTCTCAGTTGATGCAAGATTTGAACAAAGTGGATCAAGAAAAATTTTTTTCTTACATTTTGAAAGAATGGAAACCAATGAATGCAAATTGTGATGACCAAGGTTTGTCAATTTAATAATCTTGACTTTATTTTTTTCCTTTATTTAGCTGTTCAGTTCTTCCAAAAATTTGATACTCAAAGCAACTTTGACTTATTTGCAGTCAATTTTTCACATGAACCAACTCTGATAAATAAAAAAAAAGATAATATTAATGTACAGTAGAAAAGTAAATGCCTTGCATTGTAAAAAGAATTTTCTGTAAATTTTCTATATTATAGAAAAATAATAAATATTTCGTGAAATCACTATGTTCAGCATAACCCTGTTGTAAAATTCCCATAAAACCGCATAGGTTGATTTTATGGGTTTCGATTCAGTTTTACCAGTTTTCATGAGTTTTGATATGTGTATTTAAAACAGCATTTATGAGATTCAACAAGATTCATCAGGTTTGATGGGATTCCATCTGGCACGAATAACTTCTCTCATGACATCCCATCAAAACAAATAAAACTGAGAAGTTTATATGGTTTGATATGTGTATTTAAAACAGGACCGATGAGGTTTTATCTGCATTGATGAGGATTTTACAGCAGATAGGGGAAATGCATTTAAACTTGTGAAAGTTCTATGTTCAGAGTAGTGATATTCACACTAGCTTTTAAATTGTTCATACTCGGTATAGGTCATTTATTTTTCTGTATTGATTATGATCAGTATAAACAATTTACTAGTTGTGAATATCACTACCCTGAGTGTAGGACTTTAGTAAGTTCACATGCATTTCCTCTAAGCTGAGTATAGTGATTCTACAAAACATTGTGATTTTTAATTCTTGTACAGAAAATTAACAGGAAATTCTTTTTACAATGTGGATTATGTCGTCAATATGAATTTTAATTCTCCAGTCACTTATGAATATTGTTAATAAACTATCCAGAATATGATTCCCAAATTATCAACTAAACCTCATTATCTAAATCTCAATATTCTCTCAGGTCAACAAGTTTACATTTTTGATGTATGTTCGCTGCATTCACACATTCAAAATTTTAATTGATTCACAAAAAAATGAAAGCAGTTTATAGATAAATCACAATTTCATACTTCAGAGAATGTCTTTTCATTGACTTTTCATGAACATTGGACAATTTTATACAGAACTCGACAACTTGAAAGATTGTGTCGTGGATGATCCAGCCTTTATGTTGAATTCCATAGCCTTGGACATAAGAGAGAGAGTTCCTTTCAGCGCTGTGCTTCCTTCAGAAGAAATATTATTACCAACAACAGGACAGGTAAAATTAGAATATATATACATATATTTTTAGAAATTGAATCAAGAGTGAATAGTTCTACTGTTATATGTATTTCATTTTCTTCAATTTATAATGGCTTTGAATGTGTTATTCGATCATTCATCGAAACAGAATAATTGTGAGGGCAGGAAAGATTCCTATTCTCAGTCACAATCCTATTTTGGATAATCAAAGAAAGCTTTTGAGAGTATTATAATGAAAAAACTGACTTGTCGAATCACTCGTCAAAACTAGCTCTTTGGATCGATCGATCAAAGGAATTATAACAAACATAGGTTTTTCACAATACTGATCTTGATAACAATTCTAGAATGATCTGTACTTCTCGTTATATCCTAATGCACGTATTAAGCATCAGGAGTTTCATCATGCGTTAGGTCAAAAAAAGTTATCAACGCTGAGAGCCCTAATGCACTGATTTTCTAGTTTCAACGTACCTCAATTTTGTGTTGATACTTCTGTTTATACTTTTTTGTATTCAACAAAAGACAGAATTGAATGATCTTATCAGTGATGGTAATTTCATTTTAATCTTCATTTTGAATCATTTCTTAAAGCTTTTTATTTTGAAGAAATTGTATAATTGAGTTTCTGCCACAAACAAACATATCTGACGTACTTTATCAGATGTAAAAATTGAGTCGTCCGAGCGATTGTTTTTAACTATTTTATGTTGCGTATTCTGCTTTGAGGGAAGAAAATAATAGAATCTTTTCGGTTTTTATCCCCAATCAGGTATTCTCCTTGCAAACAGCATGTAAAAAATATTGCAGTCCTTGTTTATCACCCTCGTTGGCCCAACTTGAATTCAATTCACGTTCTATAAGAGTTGAAAAGAAATCATACCTTCTTCAAAATATTTCCTTTTACCATGATTTATGATAATCGATTTTACAGGAATAACATTTGATTATTATCTAAATCCTGCCTCACATAGTTTTTTTTTGTTCTTTTCATATAATTCTCCACTCTCGTTAGAACTCGGATTGCAAATCTGATATAACGATACACGTTGATGAATTCCTTTACGACGATAACGACGTGGACGAGCTCGTGGAAAGTGGCAAATTGCAAAGATCTTACTGTGTAGATTGTGGATCTAAAAATATCAAGCCATTGAGTAAGAATTGTTGCAATAATTGAAAATATTTCACATACCATTAACTTAGATGTAAACAGTTATGTTGTTTTCAGTTTTCATATCTCATTCAATGTCCAGGGAAGCATTGTATCATATATTTAACGATCTTTTGCCACCTTTGAAGGATAAAACGATCCTCGATGTAGGATCTAGATTAGGCGCAGTCCTGTACGGGGTGAGAATTTATAAAATTATTTCAAAATTTTGAATAAACCATCTTTTTAAATAAATTCATCTTTTTGAATAAATTTATCGATCGCAGGCTTACGTGTACACGGACGCTAAACGGATTATTGGTGTAGAAATGAACGAAGACTTTTGTCAACTTCAAAGCGAAATCGTTCATAAATATCAAATGAACGATCGTATAGAAGTTGTTAACAAGAGGATAGAAGAAGTTGGCCCATTGGTAAAAGAGAGTCACGTCATAGTGATTAACAACTCTTTTGAATTTTATCTACCAATTTCCGTACGAGTAGATATTTGGAAATTTTTAAAGGCCAACATACAAAAGGGAAGCATTCTTGTTACACAACCACCAATGGAAATAGAATTCGATAATTTAGAAACAGGAATTTCTATAGACGAATGGTTACGACCTTACGAAAATCCTTTACCTCAAAAAGATTCCTTCTTGTTTCTTGATATTCAATCAAATCATCAAAACAGATTTTCCGACATTGCTTGTTATCAAGTGATTTAGTGCTACGAAACTACTTTGTACAAATTTTGTTATTTCTATAATAATAATAAATGTAATTTCTTAACATGTTATTTGATCACAGTTTATTGTCCTAACTCGTGAGATATCAAGATAAGGTAAATCGGTTGGCATTGAGGCGCGTATTGGAACAATCAACGTAATTTCATACCAATTGTAGGTGAAAATTTCCCTTCCGATGATAATGTCACGGAGATCCCCTCTTCTCTTATTTTTACAATTTTTCCAAGCGCTACATTTGTGTTGAATCGCGGTGTAGAACAGTGGTCAAGTTCAAATCTCGAGGTTCCGTTCAGTCGAACATCATCCACCATGTAGAAATAAACATCGCGGCTTTTTTATTTCTTCGATTCAATACTGTGCGGTATCGTCTATTTTTTTTGCTTCCTGTGAAATAACATCTTCTTTTTTTCTGCTTTCCTTATTTTATTCGTCGTTCATTTTTAGTGAATATACAATGTACGGTTAGTATATCAGTGGAATAAAACGTATTCTCATCAAGACATAGAAATAATTATCATTTCGATCACATACGATACGTTAATGAGAAGTTAATATACTATCGAATATGTTAAAGAATGCAAGAATCAAGGTTTCGACGCAAAGGTGAGATAACGTGTTAATAAAAATTTATAAAATTCAAAAATATTTATGCCTCGTACAGACGGTTTTGAAATTCAATGAATGTACAGTATGTTTTGAAATCTAACAATTATATCATGTTCATTTTAGAATCTTTCTTCTTCGCTATGTACAACTCAAAACACATAATTTCTAATTGAAATTAACTAATGAGTTGTTCGAAACACACTGCAATCACACTGTGCAGTTCATTTCGCGAAGTCAAAGTCGGTCAAATAATATATATAAAAAAAATAATTAGAAGGAAGAAATCTGGTAACATTTCAATATTTTATAACTATGATTATATTATTGAATTAACTATCATAATAAATGATATAAAGTAATAATTTATCTTCATGAATGAGAGTCACTGGCCTCGGATTGACATTGACCTGATTCCAATTCGAATACATGTGTATCCATTTATTTTTTTGCTATATACATATTTTTTATAATCAATTTCTAGCTCATGTCTTACGATATCGAATATAACGGTGAATTATATGAATTCTTTCATTATAAATTCAAATGCTTTCAAATTCTTTCCTTGATTAGACATTTCCTTCTTCTCTTCACTCAGTTCAAGAAAATCTATTTTTTTCGTTATATTTGAACTTACGATAAGAGAATGTAACGAAAATTTGTAAAACAGAATTTGAACAATTGAATTTGACAAAAACATTGTTAAATTATTACATAATTCAGCATGTGTTCCAGATAGCAAAATTTTGAAAAAAGCATCCTGTTTGAATCATTTACGAATTCAAAAAAGAATTCTCGAAATGAATTCTCCAAGAGTCCTATTCCACTGACATTTGAAGGATTCTTTTTTTGCTATCTGGGTATGTGTTTTTTTACATTTTTTTCACTCTGATATGCCGTTTATGGAATTTTTGCAAAATATAACATAGTAGTTTTGTTATTTATTTTAATTTAAAAATTCAAATTGAAATGAATATAACTTGACGATATTTTGGGTTGAAGGAAACTGTGTCTTTTTTTCAATTTTTGTTATGATGGTATTATGGTATAACAAGGGACAAAATAATCGGCGTCAGTTTTGACCGCATAGATAGGCTCAAGTGGCCAAGGGGCACTTGAACTGACGAGATAATGGACCGATTGTTAAGAAGAAGAAAAAATCCACGATAGACTACCTTCCATAGGCGCCGACTTTGAAGAGGGGGGAATAATATTTCAAGTGTATAAAAACATTCACGTGTTTGATAATTTGAAGCTGTTTTTCCTTTTTTTTCATTCATAGCATTAGATTTGCCATTTTGAATTCGTTGATTTTCAAAATATGTCCTGGTAAAAGAGATCCCTTAGATCCTATTAGAACAAAAACAAATAATAGAAAATAAGGTGTGCTTTTGTCAGTTCCACCTTATTTCCTATTAACATTTTTGGAGTCCAAAATAATTGGAATTCTATAGGAAAATATGTGGGAGGTCATTAAATCCCATTATTTTTTTCATCATTCAATCCTTAGAATAAAAATCAATCATAAACAGATTCAAGGGAAATGCATTTGAATGTCATTACATTCAAACTCAAATAATTTGTTTATTAATATGTTTTCCAGAGCGTTGTACTTTGAATCAGTTCAATGTCCACTTGGAATCGCTTTTCAAATATCTCATGTCGCACCAAGGAATAAAGGTTTATATTTGCAGTTCAACACTGCGATAAGAACCCATCGTTCAGAATTAATGAATCGGTAGCTATACTCAGGCCCCTTTATAATCCTGAAATCAGTTATTTTCTAACGCATGCATTGTAAAAAAAAGTGACATCTTGTGATTGATGGGAGAAGATATCGGTTATTTTCATCCGTTTCTATGGTACTGTTACTTTTGAAAATAATTAAAATCCTTCCCTAGTTGAAAATCCTATAGGATCCGATAGACCCGATTCGAAATTAATCGGAATGAATAGGGTCAATCGAAAAGTCTAAAGTACTGGTTCCAAATGAATATAACTCAATTGGAACTTGTTATCTATATGATTGAATCGAGGATTTACCCATTGAAAAATATGTGTTTTATTGGAATTAATAGAACTTAACGCGGTCTGTCGGTTTGTATAAGAGATATCTGGTTGGATCTGTGAAATTTTTTTCATCCCATAAGGCAAACGGTTTTCATCGGAAGTTTCTCTCGCCTCGATCTATTGGAACTGAAGGGGAAATTTTTGAAATTGAATCAGTAATGGATTTTTATGGGGAATATCCAATTCGATTCTAGAACGTATGAACTTTATTCATCAATGGGTTTGGATCATTTCAACATTTGAATTTATTTGAAATAATAGGAATATTTACATATCTGAATATTCAGTAGGTTTGTATGATGAATATCCAATTCAGTCTTGGAATTTCTTCTATTTCATTGAAAAAATTAGTTTTTATCGGAATTTTCAGAAATCTCAATCTATTGGAATTCATAGAAAACTCAATGAAATTTGAGATTTTGTGGGTTTCTATAAGAGATATCCAATTCACTTTTACAATGTATGGATGTTATAGATCAATTGGTTAAATAATTCCAATTTATCGGGAATATTATGAAAGTTCCCAGATCCTAATATTCTATAAGTTTCTATGGTGAATATCCAATTCAATTTTAGAATCTTTTCATTTCATTGGACAATCGGTTTTGATCGGAATTTCCTGTAATCTCGATCTATCAAAATTAATGTGACGGTTGATAAAATTGAGGATTCATTAGGTTTCTATGGAGAATATCCAATTCGATTTTAGAATGTGTAGATTTTATTGGTCATCCGATAGAATCCAGTCGAGAGGAATCGAAGGCGATTCAAATTCAATCGGGTTAAATGGGGATGATCTGATTGCCTGAACTGTCCATTGAAGATTAATGAGAATGAATCAAAATAAGTCATCCGTGGAGTTGAATCCTGAATTCGCCCGTATATAAATATGTATCAATTTGATTGGAAGTAATGGCATGTGGTATATTCTATCAGTTTTTATAAGAAATGTATGATGTAATTGAAGAAGGTTTTTCATTTTATTAACCAATCGGAGTGTTACAGTTTGTAGATCCGAATATTTAACAAATGTGTATGGCGAATACACATCTACTGGAAATAATAGGAAAGTTCTTAAATCTCAATTTCTAATCCGTTCGTGTATGAAATATTCAATTCAAATTCAGAATTCCTTTACTTGGTGAATTGGTTCTTATTGGAATGTTTCATGATGTCCATTTACAGAAACGAATGGAAATAAAGTCTGTAGATTTTATATTTGATGCTTAGTACAAGAAATACCTGATGCACTTTCAGAGGGTGTTTCCGACAATACGTGCACGGTGTGCACAGTGCACGAAGCGGTGCTCAATCGTTTGAGATTTTTTTTCTGGACCAATCTAATCAGAGCATAAAACATGATGGGGGTGTGATCCCATCACTCTTCTTAATATTTACAAAGGCTTGATTAGAAGCGTATTAGAATACGGTATTTTTATTTTTAGTGAATTTGGACGCAACATACATGTTAACAAACTCAAAATTGTACAAAATCAAGCTTTGAGAATTGCTTACGGATATCGCAATTCTACACCCATAGTTGTAATGCATCAAGAATCCAAAACATTATTTTTAGCAGATAGAGCTCTGGTACTAGGGAATAGATATCTTCTTAAATGTTTGAGTAATCAACCCCATCCTGTTATCGAGGAATTGAAAAGACTTGATAATACATTAGCTCAAGTAAATATGAATAGACAAAATTACAATGAACCTCTACTAGTTCATATATACAATTCGAACTCTTTGATATTTAAAACATTATATACCTCACATATTAACTTACATTTCAACCATGATTACTTTTCATTCTATACTGAACTTCCCAGATAGCACAGAGTTCGTCGATAAATTCTCGAAGACTTTTTGAGAACTCTAGAGTTCGAATGGTGCTCTTGAAGAATTCTTCACGAACTCTGCGCTATCTGGGTTCCAATAGACCTTAACTCCGGTTTCAGTATTAACAATCAATCAAATGTAACAATTTTATTAGATAACTATAGTAAAACAAATAATTTGAATTCGTTACCTATCACTATATTCACAGATGGTTCAGTAATTCAAAATGGCAATGCTAAGGGGTTCGCAGTTCTTTCTACTACTTTAAATATTAGACTGAGTATTGCACTCCCGATTTCATGTGATATTTTGACTGCCGAAAACTTGGCATTAGAGAAAGCGCTAGAAGCAATCCACGATTTTAATAATCATTATATGATTTTTACGGATTCTCGATCATCTCTGCAAGCCCTTAAGTCCTTTTCTACTAGGAGCGAGTTGCATCCTTTTAATTTAAACGTTGGACGAAAAACGATATCTGCATTAGAAAAACTTAAGAGACATAATTATTTTCTTCCAACCTTGGAGCCCAGAATTTGATTCAGCACCCTTGAAAATCCCTAGAACCCGTGTTACGTATAACAATATAATTTTGTTCATTAGAGCCGGAATAACTATATCCACGTGTGCCATAATGGATTCCCCATCTTGAATTCGTTTTTTGATGTCAGATTTGGATTGTTCACCCTCCAAAACCCCTAGGACCCATGTTTCATATAAATCTGTCCACAAATGCGAAGTTGGCTAGATTCACGTCCGCCATCTTGGATCCGCTACCTTGAATTCGGGATTTGACTCCAGATTCGGATTCAGCACCCTCGAAAACCCCTAGGACCAGTGTTTCATAACAATTCATCAATTCGAGCCAAGATAAGGAATATTCAAAGACTGCGGAGAAAATAACGTATGTATATTGGGTGTGTGGATATGACTCCGCCCTTTCCTAACACATGTCGTTGTTGATATTGCTTACGTGTACTGATAGATGACAACACTTGTATTCGATAGTACTTTTTGTCAGCTGTCAAACGCACCACGCGACATTTGGTTTGGGTTGTGAGCAACAAGTTTTTACCTCCTTGAACATGTCGGTTTTCGTTCCAAGTATACATCATTTGCGGGAAGTGTTGTTACACTCTGTTGTTGCAAAGAAAAGTCCAGCGGAAACGTATCGTTTGCTTGTGGAGATTTATGGTGAGCATGCTCCATCTAATACACCTTGCAAGGAATGGGTTCGACGATTCCAAGATAATGATTTTGACACTGAGGACAAAGAATATGGAAAACCACCAAGAAAATTTGAAGATGCTGATTTGGAAGCATTATTGACAGAGGATTCTTGCCAGACTCAAGCAGAACTGGCTGCAGCAGTGAATGTTAAACGATCAAGTGTTGCGAAGCGTTTGAAAGCAATGGGAATGGTTCACAAACTCAATCACTGGGTTCCACATGAATTGAAAGAAAGAGACATGGAACGTCGAAAAACAATTTGTGAAATGCTATTTCAAAGACAGTAACGAAAAAGATTTTTGCATCGGATAGTCACAGGAGATGAAAAATGGATATACTATGAGAATCTAAAACGCCAAAAATTTGGGGTGAAGCCGGGTAAACCGCGGGCCCATTACAGCCACAGAGAAATATTCACTGTGCCAAGGTTATGCTCTGCATTTGGTGGGATCAGAGAGATGTTGTATATTATGAGTTGCTCGAACCTTCTCAAACTATTAATAGAGAACTTTACTGACGACAACTAATGCATTCAAAGCGAGCCATAGAAGAAAAACGACCAGATTGGGTGAATAGGCACAGTCAATTAATTCTGCAACATGACAATGCCAAACCGCACACCGCACAAGTCGTGGGAAAATATGTAGATGGACAGGACTGGGAAGTACTATTCCACCCGCCATATTCGCCAGACATAGCTCTTCATACTTTGTCATACTTTGAATAAACTGTTCTTTAATTTTCTAAACAAGCAAATGTGTTTTATTTCAACAAAAAAGAGCGAAGTCATATTCACAAACCCAATATATGTATACAGCGGAGAAAATTTTCTCCGAGATCACCTATTTTTCCAGAAAAAAGTTGAAAAAAATAGAAGGACTTGTCCGATCCCAATAAGAATTGAATGGTTCTTGGGGAAGGGTTCGAAGAAGGTCCCCTATAAATTTCAGTCCATTTGGTACACTTGCTCCAGAGTGATCCCGACTACAAACAGACTGCAGACAGACAGACAACCCCACGGATTATCAATCAGTATTACGTGAAATGAAAAACTATCCAACTTCCAATTGGATTACTCAAATATTTCAGAAGATACGGTCAGAGGTTACGATGGCGGGTATAATAGGCACTCCGTGCTGGTATACTACGTATACCGATGAGTGCCTAAAAATTATGTATTATGGATGCATTATTTAGATTCTTTGTGAAAACAAATTTATATTTCTGAATTTTGAATTTTACCGCTACTATAACACGTCGTTCAATAAGTCCCGAGACTAACAACGAAAACAACATTTCTTTTTCAAAAATCATTTTTATTCATCAATATAATCTCCTTTTAGAGTGGTACAATCTTTCCAACGCTTTTCCAATATTTCTATACCATGTTTATAGGAGGATTCATCCTTTGTTTCAAAATAGGCTTCAGTTTCGGCAGTGACCTTCTCATTCGAGCCAAGTTTTTCTCCCTGGAGCATTTTTTTGAGATCAGCAAAGAGCCAGTGGTCGCTGGGGGCTAAATCTGGCGAATACGGGGGGTGGGGAAGCACATCAAAGCCCAACTCGTTGAATTTTGCCATTGTTTTCATGGACTTGTGGCATGGTGCATTGTCTTGGTGAAAGAGGATTTTTTTCTTCTTCATGTGCGGTCGTTTTGCTGCGATCTCCTCCTTCAAACATACCAACAAGTCAATATACCACTGTGGGCAAAAAGTAAGGTGAATTTTTTATTTGAACTTCGCGGGCTTGACATTTCAGGCTAGTTCTTTTTTTCTTAAGTTGGCAGGACTGTTAATGACATCTGTGCCAAATTTCATGTCAATGTCATTATCAGTAATACATTTACGCTTGTGTTTACCAAACGACCAAGAGTGCATTTTTCGATTTTTACAATGTCTGATTTAATTGAGCAGAGAAGTGCAATCAAATTTTGTTTGCGGAATGAAATTTCGGCTGCGGAAACTTTGAGGATGTTGCGGAAGGCCTTTGGTGATTCTACCATGTCGCAAAAAAATGTTTATAAGTGGTACAAAGACTTCAAAGAGGGTCGAGAAAGTGTTGATGACTTGGAGCGCTCCGGACGACCATCGACGTCAACAGATGACCAACACGTCGATGAAGTGAAGGAATTAGTGCTAAAAAATCGTCGGTTGACTGTTAGAGACCTTACTGATATGATGCGTGAAGCAATTCGTCTAAAAAGACCAGAATTATGGGCCAACAACTCTTGGTTTTTGCATCACGATAATGCACCGTCTCATACTGCACTCGTTCTTCGTAATCATGTCGCCAAAAATTCGACGCATATCGTTCCGCAACCACCGTATTCGCCTGATTTCTGGCTATTCCCAAAACTCAAGAGACCACTCCGGGGAAAGCGTTTCGAGTCGATTGAGGAGATAAAAGCTGAATCGAAGAAGGCGCTGATGGCTATACAGGAAAGGGACTATTTAGCATGTTTCGATGATTGGAAAAAACGTTGGCATAAGTGTATTTTCCGAGAGGGGATTACTTTGAAAGGGGATGAAATTGATGTAGAAGAATAAATGAAGATTTTTCATTTTACAAACAAATTCACCTTACTTTTTGCCCACAGTAGTAATAATCACTGTTGATCGATTCACCTTCTTCCAGGTAGTCAATGAAAATCACACCATGTGTATCTCAAACAACAGACGCCATGACTTTGCCAGCAGACTGCTGCGTTTTTGGACGCTTTGCGCGGCTTTCGCCAGCCATGTGCAACTCAGATGATTGCCGATTCGACTCCGGAGTAAAATGATGTATCCATGTTTCATCCATGGTCACGTATCGACGCATGAAATCCTTTTTATTGCGAGTAAATAGCGATAAACAGCTCTCTGAATCGTCGACTCGTTGCTGTTTTTGTTCCACTGAAAGCAATCGCGACACCCACCGATTTCCACGTCGCATCTCCGTGGAAGCGAGTCAGAGAAAAGGGAGACGTGGATACAAGGCGAATGCACGGAGAAGCGACGTAGATGCGACGGAGAAATGTCCGAGGATCGATGGTTGTGTTGTACGGGACCCACTCGGAAAAAACCTTTTTCATGCTCAATTTTTCATGAAGGATTGTAAATACGCTTCCAGATGATATCTGTGTCATTTCTGCAATCTCACGGACCTCCACTCTGCGATTTTTCATTACGATTTTTAACACTTCACTCACATTTTCCGGTGTAACGGCTTCCAATGGCCTACCCGAACGTTCCGCATCGTTTGTGTCTGTCCGACCACGTTTAAACTCAGCATACCAACGACAAATCGTTGGTTCGGATGGAGAGGAGTCCGGGTAACGTTTTTCAAGCCATTGCTGGGCTTCTATGGTGTTTTTATCCATTAAAAAATAATGTTTCATAAACACGCGAAACTCGCTTTTTTCCATTTTTCAAACAAATTACAAAGTGACTTTACTCTAACCTCGATAACTCTGCTGCTTGTGGTCCGATCGACGTGAAATTTTTACACGTTCCATGTGAAGGTTCGCACTCCAAGGAAACGTGGTCAGTTTGGTACTACTAGCACTATCTCTGGGTTAGTCTCGGGACTTATTGAACGATGTATCAGATACTACCGACACTATTAGTACTAAAATAGCGCTATTGTCGCCAACCTCTCTCTCCATTGAACGGGATATGAGCTTACCGACCGAGAACGGTTTTTTTCTTCCAAATTACTCGAAACTGAATCCATGAAAGAATCTAAAATATTCAGGGATGATTCTTTGAGACCTAATGTACGTCGCTAAACAGCCAGAATTTCGAATTTTGAAAAAAAATTTTAGATCTTTTCATGGCTTCAGTTCCGAGTAATTTGGAAGAAAAAAACTTGCTCGCATGGTAATTATAGTATCCTCTTAATGACTGAAAATATAGGTTATTAAGTGTATTACCTTGAGAACGAAATTCTACTACATTAGTAATACCTCCATTCTACGTTTATGAAGAATTGTAAGAGTTGGATGCTAGTCCATTTATTTCAATAAATTGATTGAATTGAATTGATGTGTTGATAGGTTATTAAAATATTAAAAGATCAATTAAAAAAATGAATGAATTACAGGTTACTATATTACCGTTCACTACAAGTTATTCAGAAAAACAATCAAATCAAACACCAACAAATCACTTGGAATTATTATATCATAGTGTCACATAACTACGAATAATAACTCCATCAAAAAGTAAAATATTTGAATACCTTGTAGCTTTCATTCCTACTTGTGCAATGATTCTTCCCAAATTACTGAGCAATGTTCAATATAAACATTATATATTCATGTAGCTTTGTTGTGCCTACCTCTATCGTATATAAAATATGTATTGTCTGCGACACGTATTTTGGAAACATTAGTGAACTTTCAAGAACATTCTTGTTTTCATATTTTCCAGTGATTGGTTCGTAACCTTTTGAATACAGATTACTGTCTAGTTCACTAAAATCTGCGCTCATCCCCACTACAACCTACTCTAGATCAATGCTTGTACGTGCAGTGCGTGCTTCTAATTCATTTCTCATCGACTTGTGTTGAACTTTGAGAATATTTCCCTCTCATTCTCAGATCTTCATTTTGAACTGATAGCATATTCTTAATGTTTCAGTGTAGTATATAAATTTTTGGCATATTTTAGATGCAATCTATGTCAAAAGTAGAGGGTAGGCTTGATTTTAAAATTTGATTTTCTCGTTGAAATTTATTTTCCTCATAACTTGAAGACAAAGCCTCCCACAGTATTTCGCCAAAGAAAGATTTGCTTAATTTTGCTTTTACAATCGCGTACTGAAAGAATAGAGTTGGTCAAACATCTTATTGAAACTTGAGCCAATTGTTTCATTACATATTACGCAATATTAGGTTTATTTAAAACCCATACAACACAAAAATTCCACCTGTATTCATATAGAATTCTTCATCAATTCTCAGAATCCAAAGAGTATTGAATATGATTTCTCTCTGAACTGTATTGCTGTCTAGGGGTTTTTAGAACATGATTTGAAACACTGAAAAAATGCTGTACGGAGAGATATTTTAAATAAACTCACGCATTTTTGCGTACATTATTCACAAAAAATTGATTTGAGTCCTAGCGCTTGTGTCATATTAATGCAATTATTATTATTTGTGTTAGGAAATCGATCTTTTGAAATTGATATTCAATTACTGAATCCATTAGAATTTCACCTTTTTCACTGCATTTTAATGGTTCATCAAATATGCCGCAAAAATCAACAAGTAGACCATTATATTTCAATGAATAAGGATGGAAATATTTGACAGGCATAATGGTGAAATTTTACTAAACTACTTAGTGAGGATTCGTTCAACCGAATTTACATACTTCTCTATATTGTAAAGTGATAGACAATATTTTATCGCGTAGCTTATACTCCAATGTACATAAATTAATCCTTTTTTCTCTTAATATCGCGTGGTATATTAGATATCGGATGATTATAATTGAGAAGAAAGGAACGTTTATCTCAAATCCCCATGTGTCACTCAATTATCATACTTTTCAATAACTATAACTGGAATTTTGGTAATGTTTATATAATCTCTTCTCTCAGTGTACAATGATAGTTTTCAGAGATCATAAACCCACTGGATAGAATTGCAAAAAATTGAAGTTACAATATACAAAAAATCGTTTACATATCATTTGGATAACCAAATGTACTTGGCAGCACATATTGATTTCACATCTTTTTTTTCAGATGGGGCATATCCTGTTGTATTGCATCGAAATTTTCAATCCAATGAAATTTCTGTTGAGAATAGGTTTATAGAATTGTGTTTTTAGATATTGATCGCATTTTCGCGTGCTTGGCGTGATTTTTTCACTTTTTCGGAATTTTTTTTATTGGGATTTCACTTCTTTTTCTGAATATGCCTTCAATTGAAAACAAATAAAAATTAAATACTCATGTTGAGTTTGATAGGAGCCATAGCAATGAAGAAAATGTCTTCAGATTATTTCTGTGACATGAAAAACCATTTGGGCTGTCATTATTCATCTCATCATTGGATAGCAATAGATTATTGAAATTAGAAATGAAGAAAAGAAGGAAAGGAAAGTGAATTTCTTTAAACAAGAATACATGTGAAGAATTCTGGAAACTAAATGTTAGTTGACCGATAACTTGACGCTGAAAGCAGCTCGGAGCGCTCATAATTTTGAACAATTCATTGTCCACCTTTACATCGTCATGTTCTAAATCCTGGATTCATCGGTCCCAGCCAATCGTAGAGAAGATCCAAAAGTATGAACGTGTTTTATTGCGAATTCTTTTAGAAATGAACTTTTCCCTTTATGCACGGAGAAAGAGGAATAGTGATAATCACTAAGCGAATAGTAAAATATGAACAGACCAAACTGCGCAATCATAAGAACTAAACGGCTCAATCAAAATTACTATACGCTTAGTTAAACCAACAATACGTTCAGTTAGAATGACAATGCGGTTGATTGTAGTGACCAAATGTTTGGTCCGTCCATATTTTACTATACCAGTTTTCTCCGTTTGGACTTTAGGAATGGAATTATTGGAGAATAACAAGAATGATCAAACTTTTGAGGGGATCATTTCAAAATCAATTGGATTTCCAGTCTTTTCAGTCAGACAAAGCTGCCCTGATAAACTGACAAACTCTGAGAATCTCTGAAATTTTGATGAGAAATCTAATATTTTTGGGACATTCTTTACAGACTTTTTTCAGACTTTTTTCAGAGTTTCTCAGAGTTTTTTCATTCTTTTTCAGAGAAATAGTAACGAAATTGCACTCTGAAAAAACTCTGACAAAACTCTGATGGATTGCTAACATTTTTCTGACTTTTAGAAAAAAATTAAAGAATTTTCAAACACTTTTTCACACATGATATTTGAATACGGCATATGAATGTATTTATTGAATTTCAGGATTTTTCAATAATCAGAAAAATGTCAACAATTTATTAGAGTTTTGTCAGAGTTTTTTCAGAGTGCAATTTCGTTACTATTTCTCTGAAAAAGTATGAAAAAACTCTGAGAAACTCTGAAAAAAGTCTGAAAAAAGTCTGTAAAGAATGTCTCAAAAATATTAGATTTCTCATCAAAATTTCAGAGATTCTCAGAGTTTGTCAGAGTTTCTCAGAGTTTTTTCATTTTTTTTCAGAGATTTTTCATAGTTTTGTAGACATTTTTCAGCGAAACATTTCCATACGGGTTATCCATCAACAAAAAATCATAATGTTCAGTAATAGCTCTCTGATCAAGTGAACGAGTTTTACTTTTTGAAAAATTTGATCTGAAAATTCACGCTTCATAGATGAATTACCCATGATGATTCACAACAAATTTTAGGTAGATACGATCGAAATGAATTGGGTGCAATATTGATTCACAATTAGTGCGTTGAAGTCTTCCATAATATACTTCTTTTCCCGACAGCACGAGTGTACTTCAAGATTGCATAAGAATTCATTTAGTGTTCATTTGATGCGGCGATGATGGGAGTTAACTTGGGGTTATAGTATACTCTTTGTACTATTACACTAAAAGAATTTCCCTTAAAAAATTACCGTGAAATACCATTACCCGAAAAACAAGTGAAAATTTTTGAAAAAATTAGTATACAACTTATTATAAAAATTCTCAAACAGTTCAAAGAGGTGTTCTAATGTGATTTTTGTCCTTTTTTTCATTCCAAACTATATATAATTTTTTCCAAGCAAAGGCAATTCATACTTTATCTAACTGATTTTATGAAATGTCATGAAAGTTTTCAGTCACTTCGAATACAACCCTGATTGAGATAATCCATGGCATTTCTTCAAATGGTAAATATAATGTGATTTTACAGAAATCAATATAAGCGTTCATTATTTTTGTCATTCGTTAATGAGGATATATGCACGTGTTTAACTAGGAAGTACATAAACATATTTCAATTTACTCAATTTCAAACCTCAAATTGTGAATTCTTCAACTGTTTTCACATTCCAACGATATATTCAAAAATTATATTATTTTGATAGGTTTTTGGATGTCATTCATGGATATCTTTCGAAAGAATCATTTGGATACCCATACCCTGTTATCATTTTTTATATGGTCTTGATATTCACACAAACATCCAAATCATATTCAAACGATTGGTTTGACACATATGGGATCATCTTGAAGATAACGCCATTCATAACTCATATATACATGTAGGATGCTCCCGATTGCAGTCATTCATAGCCCCTGGGGCTTTGAGAATGAATTCCCATTGGCTAATTCATGGCCCCTGGGGCCAAGGGCTTTTGCGATCGGAAGGATCAATAATATTCCGAAATATACTTACTCTCAAATGCTTCATTTTTCATTAAATATCCGTATATGGAACTCATTTTGTCACTACAATCAATCGCATCATTATTTTAACTGACCACATCATCAATTTAACTAAACATATCGCAATTCCGATTAAGCCGTTTAGTTCTTATGAGTGCGCAGTTTGGTTTGTTGTTTGGTGTGTTAGGTTGTCATATTTTACTATTCGCTTAGTGATTATTACCACTTCTTTTTCTCCATGTTGTTAACTCGGAGTGCAATGGCCCCGAAATCAGTAAACCCGAACGGGAATAATCCCGCAAAAGGTTTAGTCACATTTTATTTCATTCGCGTGCAACGAGTAAGAAATTATTATTCTTTAGGACTATGTCGTTTTGGGATTACTGCCCTGGTAAAAACGAAGTGTAACAAAATACATTTGCGATGTATTCCATGGCGCGAAACACCACTCCGGGTACATTCGGATGAACCTCGCATTGCACTGTAACTATAGTGTAACATTTTATTTTCACCAGGGTGACTTCGGATCTATTACACTTCGAATTAATTATGGTTCATCTCCACATTTTTGAATCGGTAATTCGTTATTAATTTATAGTTCTCAATATTATGCATAGTTTTTAATGTGGAACAAACTATAGCGTAATAATCATCAAAAAATATGAGAAAATATCAAAAATGTCGAAAAGTTATATCATCATTCAAAACCACACAAACTATTGAAAACTATAAGTTCAATAGTGAATTATCGGTTCAAAACGCTCATTAAAAACTATTCACCTTCTGTAGTAAATCGTAATTTTTTCTGTAGCGAACTACAGTTTTCTGTAGAAAATTTAAGCAGGGGTACCAGTAGGTCTAGGTGATTGATTTATTTCTATTTTATCAATTCATCTTCAAGTATTTTAGGTACATGAAGGAAATGTATTGACGACGCATCACTGAAAGTCAAATGCAATGGGGACATGGTGGCATTTCGGCGAGGTTTAAAATCTAGTTAACATCGTTTTGCTCAACTAAAGATGAAAACGAAGTCCATCGGATCGTAAACCTCGCCGAAATACAACTATGTGCTCGTTTTACTCAACTTTGAGCAATCTTTCGTCGATACAGAGATTTAATAACTCTCGCTTCTACGGTATGTCCTTGATGTCATTTGAGATTATTCAAATCATATTGTGTATCCGAAAACTATTGAGAATCTCGAATCAAATCGGACATTCGCAAGATGTCAGGAACCCGAATCAAATTGAATTCTTGAAAATCCGAAAAACTGAAAATTGGATTCATTCTCGAATTGGAAACTTGAATTATTCGAGTTCCTCCACATCCCTATTATTCATTATATAATGTACGATTTTGAATGAATTTATGTAACCCATGATTCTCATCAAAGTAAAATTTCATAAAATCTCCATTCTCCTTCCTAAATTGCTCCTGTGGAAATTTGCCGCCTTGAACAGTAGCCCCGATTGCCCCTATGTGAATCCTGGGCCTGGTACCAAATGTATGTAATAAGAATATCCTCCGTGGCTAAAAAATCTGATTGAATTCCGATTGAACCAATTGATCCCGATGCAGAAATTCAATTAAAATCAATAAAAGAGATGAAATGAATGGGTTTAAATTGTGTTTCTGCATCGAAATCAATAAGAAACAATCGGTTCAATATGGGATCATTTAGCCAGGGCTATGAATCTTACATGTACGTGATTGTGCTGCTTGGGAAAATTTTCATATTTTTTCCTTACTTTTGCCGAGTTTTGAGAGAAAAATGAGGAAGGAATTGTGGAATTGTGGAACGTGAAGTGTTTGAAATCCAATCATGAGTTGATTAAACAAAAATTATGAAACATCATTTTCTCAGTTACACAGTTCATTATTACACAGTTTATTTTGTTTTTAAATCGTGCTATACATTGACGTAAATCTTAAGCAACTGGTAACAAAGCATGATATCATCTTCTTTCAGTTCTATTTGGATTGTAAAAATTCCATCATATTGCACTTTAGGCATTTATTATCATAGATTATAGAATGTACAATTGACGTTGAAATGCATCAGAGATTCTCAGTGAAATGTCAAAAGTATTCGGATATTTACGTTGATCTTCGAAAATAAAGTCACTCTCCCACCACCCTGATCTCTTTTGATGCTGGTGATGATCGGGTTAACGACCTCAGTTACGTATGGATACGGGTCTGAAAAAATATTTGATAATCTATAGTTCGAGGTGGGAAATGTTTTACCTTCTCTCTGCGTATCTATCTTCGATCTTTAATAACATAAATGTTAACTATCAACTCTAGACTATGGAACAATAGAAGAGAATACGTTGTTGCTCCCCTTGTAAATGAAGAAAAGTCTGCGCTTATGCCGATTGCAATGAGGTTGCGCGCGCTAGTAGCGATCATTCAATCGCACTTTACTTTCTTGTTTCCTCGGCTCCTCTGACGCACTTATGACGTCAATTGAAGAAGCCGAAGCCGTATACTCGATTCTAGCATACCTTCACTCTCGACGCATCATTCTATCTTTTCTTTAACCGGATACACACGGCCTAAGGTTCAACCTTACGGTATTTTGTTCGATATGCTCATAACACGAATTACACTCGAACTCTTGTAAAAATGAATATTTCATAAAATCCCATTAAAAGGGTTCAAAGTTCTGATTAAATACCAATTAATTCCATTGAAATCCGTTAAATTTCCCATTCACCAATGAGATTCTATGGGATATTTGAATATACTCGAATAAAACTTCGATTCCTTATCCAGCAAAATAATGTATACACTCTTTCGATATGTTTTTTGATAACAATAAAATTATCGAATCATCGCCCTCGCGCAATGGTTTTCCAAAATCGAATTGTCATTTCCTTGTCACAACATTTCGAACAACGATAGTTTCCCGCGTTTCAAAGTGATTGGTTAAACAATTCATTCGCGGGAAAAAATCTGATTGAACATTTGAGCGATAATTAGTTGCATTCAAAAGTCTTTTGAATTATAGAATTTACGATACAATCGTGATGTTTCATCTTTTGAATAATAGATAAATAAATGGAATGATTTATAATTTTGATATAAAAATTAATAATATTTTTCTACTCCTGGAAATTCTTTGGTTTTATAATTCGTGTGCAAGGATGATTACCAAGAATAGAGAAGAAGAGTTTGAATACCCGCGCTCAAATGGCGCGAATTCAATCGGCCAATCGGAATCAAACGACCGACAACCCATACAACCATCTGGATATCAAGAATAAAAATAATAAAATAATAAATTTTCCGGGCAACGTTCTTTGGAGGCATTTATACACCTGTTGTATCGAATAAATCAAATCTCTTTGACAATTGTTGAATTTGTGGTCACGCGTAATGGCGACCGACACTCACGATTGGTTCAATTTCAATACGCAATCTTCGTTCTTCATTTCAAATCGTGGGGGTGGATTGTGTGTGTAAAAATGAAGACAATGTAGAAAACGACGCTTGATTTTCCTACCTCTCGGAAACGATATCTTTTAAACGCTAGTCGCGTAGTGTTTGAGTTGATTTTTCACATCACTGATGTCCACGACATCGCAAATCAACAGAAATCAACTGTCAAGCCTATAGCTGTCAATTCGAGTGTGGGGCATTATCGTGGTAGGCATGTGACCTCGTTTCTCTTAGTTTCTCTCCTTTGATCAACGAGGATTATTGTTTTTGTTATTATTCCGTGTATTCGGTTGACAGATTTTATCCTCTTCTGTCCTTGCGATACAAAATTTATTATTACTTTGAACATTTGGATCTTTGATTTTGAAGATTGAGTGGTTGTATCGTTGATTCAAACTGACCTAATTTTATCATTTTTCTTTTCTTTTTTCCAACATTTGTACAGAATATTGAATATTCAAAATCAGTTTCGAGTAAACGAACAATTGATTTATCGTACATTAGGGTCATTGCCATTGTCAAACGAATTAGTTTCTCTATGGGAAAGTCAGTTTGAATAAGTTTGAATATCTCGCAAATTTGAAGGTCTTTATTTTATTTCAACGAATAGACGATACGTGATTGTGAAAATTGTGTGATTTGATACTTATTGTATGAAATGATATATTTATACTTCTCTGTTTTAGACTAATCGTGAGAAAGGAGGTTAAAAGACCTTATCATACTTGGCTAATGGAGTCGTCATGAAATCCAAGAGTTTCTCAAAGCAAAAAAGTACAACCGACTGTGCAGATTCTATGGAAGCCAACGAAAGATATGATGAATTTGATACCATTGGGATACCCCCTGTCACTCGTGCTCTGAGTAAGAGTCCTCAAAGCGACGAAGGCATCGAGCCTGATACAGATAGAAGAAGAAATTCTGTAGCCAGATGTTGGAGTCTTGATTCCACTCTGGTTAGCGACGATGATACTACAGTGACGCAGCATTCCATGCAACAACAACAGAAACGATACAAGTCTCAAGTCACGAGATGCTGTAGTTCTGACAGTGCGGTGCTCAGTGACGAAGATCAAGCAAGAGGTATAGATTTTTATTCTCTTCTGCAAAATCATTGATGTACTTATTTTTTATTGTTGTAAAATTCTGATCGCAGGATGGGAAAACTTGGGTGTTGCTGAAAGCGGAGAAATTGAATCTATGGAAGGGAAGCCTAGGTATTGGAGAACTCCAAGCGTCGTTGTTAGCGATTATTCAGATTATTCGTATTTAGATGAAAAGTTTGAGAGGAGCAATTTGGATTTGGAAAGATATGAAGTCACATCGGGAAGTACAAGCCGAGGAAGCAGTTGCTCTTGTTTGGATTGTGATGAAGTAAGAGAATCTCTCAAAGAAGAATTTCATCAGGAATGTCGTCAAAGGCGACACTCTGACTCTTGTTGTTTATGTTTAACAACAAACGATAATTTAAGGTAATTATATCTCGTATGATACATGATACATGTATCTATTTTTAAAAAGGATTTAGACAGTGAATTTTATTGTTGTATGTATAAAATACCATTTTTATATATATTAATCAAATCATTTATTTGATCAGAAGTATAAACGAAAGTGGAAATAGAAGAAAATCATGTTTGGATGCCACAACTTCGTACTACGATTCAAAATATGATTCTCGCCTATTGGGACATTCGGAGAGTGAGCTGCAAGAGAGAAATCAATTTCTGGATATTCCTCTAGCCCGGAAGATTTCAGATTGTTCAACGAATTCGAGTCTCAGTGGAGATGAGTGTGATGTCACTGAGCTTCAACCCATCAGAACAGCAAAGGTAAGGAACAATTATTTATCAATTGAATTAATGTACCATTGAATCAAACCCTTTTAACAAAAGAATTGAAAAAAAAAACAGCGCAAAAGAAACTGGTTGCACGAGCGTGCAAGATGAGGAAATACAAAATAGGGTATACAACCACAAAATTAGATCAAATATAAAATATGCGTCTATAAAACAGTACATCCTGGAATTGGAAAAATCAATATTCTTCATAACAAAGCATTCCAGTCAATATTGATAACAGACCACGGGATAATGAACAATATGGAGGGATTTTTAAGCAGACTTAATGTGATACGAGCGGTGGAATTTGAGTGAACTTTTTCGAGACCACCTACTGAAAAATGTGTGCTTTAATTCAGTGTTTCGAGCAATGCTGTATAAGAAGATATTTTGAATTATCGCACGCATTCTCGCGTAGTTTGTCTCGAAAAAATTGGCTACAGTCCCGCCGTTTGTACCCGAGTAACAGCAATGTACGGAGAACATTCTATGGATGTCCATAGAATATTTAATATGCTGTAAACATTCTCAGAACGTTTTATGAATATTCTGTGATATTCTTAATAGGATACTAGCCTCACCAG
This sequence comes from Gonatopus flavifemur, assembly GCA_018340375.1. Classification (NCBI taxonomy): domain Eukaryota; kingdom Metazoa; phylum Arthropoda; class Insecta; order Hymenoptera; family Dryinidae; genus Gonatopus; species Gonatopus flavifemur. The sequence goes on from JAFFJZ010000105.1 coordinate 25,629, forward strand.
TCAAACAGGTTGGTTAGAAAAAGACACGCCTATACGATAAAAAGAGAGATCGGATACCGATGATGGTATCCCTTTAAACATTTCGTACTGATCAGTTTATTTAAAAAAACTACCAAACAAATTCGTACAAACTAAGTTTCTAAAGATTTCTTATGGCTCACAGAACCTTTAGAAGCTCAATTTGAATGAAATTTGTTGAGTGGTTTTTGAATAAACTGGCCAATATGAAGTGGCAAGCGCCTTATTACGAGCCAAATTGTTTGTCCCAAACTATTCAAAAGTGGTTTGATAAAATCAAAATATGGCTTTGTAGAGCGCTTCAGCATGCATTAAAGAATTAATGTGCAAAACAATATTTTGATTTTATGAAAGAATTCTCGAATAATTTGGAATGAACGATTTGGCTAGTGGCACGTCCGTTAGTTTCCCCTTGAGTGACCGAAGTCTGATATTTGTTTATTTATTTCTATCTTCCGTCGCTAATAAATTCGATAAAATTATTGAAACTCGATCTTCGGACATTTTTTTTCAACAAAATTTCCCTTTTTGCTCACATTTTCGTCCTTTCATTGCGAAAAATGAGATTAAGGTATAAAAAATGTTGTTCGCATTCAATGTTTTTGCTACATAAACATGTAATTTAAGAGAGTTTTCTACAAGTGTTAATCTATGACTTCGACACAGATTCGATTTATGTTTCATTTGACTTGTACATAAAGAGAATATTTATCACTCGGCGTTTAAGTACGTGTGTGTCATACGTAAGCACATTGAATTGACTTGATTTATATTTCTGATTTCAAATAGTGTATCCGAAGATGATCCCATATGAGGATCGAAACGTCATATTATAATGAAGTATCGAATGTGTTTACTTCTGACTAGTCGTGATTCGAATTATTCCAATAATTTTCAATTAAAGTGAGCAACACGAAATGATTAACGTTTCAACGTTAGTATCACCTTGATCCCGCGAAAAATTATTCCTTCAAATTTGTTTATTCGATGAATCAATGGAGTATTCACTCAACACCGTTTTCCAAACGTGTTAGCGCATTATAATTTGAAGAGTAAAAATAAATAACGAATAATCAAATGTAAATTTGTTTTTTTTTTCAACTCCAAAATAAATTGTCTATGTCATGGAATGGAAATTTTGATTCCGCAATTGAGTAATATGTCGTGCAGAGAAATGAATTAATTTTATATATTTTCTCTATTTCGAATGATTGGTTTCACGAGTTTCCAGTTCAGATAAGAAGGAAATGATCAACAGTAGAATATTCACACACGCCCGACGATATGTTTGTATACGGGAATTCAAGGGGAGTGTATTCATCGCGCGTCGTGCGTTTATGTCAACGCATCATACAATTTAAAAATTCGCACACGATTCGTTTAGGAAATTCGTTACTTTTGCGAATACGGAAAAGCTCGAATAACATTGTACAAGGATAAATTACATGCTCGATGTCCCGCTCGAGTAGATTGTATAAATATACTTAAATCTGTTTGGAGAGGAATGACGTGGGTTATAATAAAATAATCACTACAAAGGAAATGAATGGATTCACGCGTCATTGTGATAAAAAGAATGCAACGATTTATTTTTTCGTTATTTTGTGAACAAGAGAAAAACGCATTTTTATCGAAGGAAATGTTTCAAATTGAACCAATTGGTTATTCACAAGATTTATTTCGAGTTTTGATTCAGGAATAATTTTGAAATATTTAAATTTTCTAAGCAGTTTTTTAAAATGTATTTTTTTGGTGAGGTTTCACAAATGCGTCAAGTTATTACGCGCAGTAGTAGTGATGATTAGAATTTAATTTTTTTGAATCAAAATAACTGGAATCCATGGTCACATCGTGCGGGATTGAAGTACCATAATTCGTTGTGAACTTCTTTTAACGTGTCACATTTTTTTTTACAGTGCAATGGTTGAATGCAAGCGTTGTTGTGAAAGAGGAGAATGCATTAACGCACGTGCGTATGTGCCGTATTTTAAAAGAACTTATATGTATGCTATGACAGTGCGCCACGTGTGAAAAGAATCATTGCCCTCGTTTCTCTACGAATATAAATATCACGTATAGGTGTGGGTGTGAGCGTGTGAGTTGATATTCATGTATACAGGTTGTCTCAGCAATCGCGGATTCGTTTCAGCCTCCAAAGATTTTCGCCAATGCGGGATTTTATCCGAAATCTACGAATTTGATTATTTTTCCAACATTTAAACTAAAAGTGTTCCAGAAGAATCATGTGAGAACATTCCTTGAGGACGTTTAAAATGTAAGATTAATCGAATTTGAATCATCCTATACATTGTGCAATACTCGAAGAACTTTGAGATTCTAAAAAAATGTGTATAAAACTATAGTAAAAACAACTGTCGAAAATCTTGCCAAAGGTCCTGAAAAAGGAGAACGGCGAGACCGCGATTTGGGACACTTTGAAAAAGTGGTGATGCTTGGCACACTGAGGAATGAAGACAGCGAAAATTTTAGAATATACCTCTGGTTTGAGTTCATCTCATAAGAGAGATCCAACGATTGAAAAGAAAATAATCTTTAAGGCGATACCAGCAACCCCTGAAGATGCAACTAGAACCATTGGTTAGAAAACTATCCTATTGGTTATAAAACTAGCAAATTATTCGGAAATGAAGTAATAAAATCAAAATATCGCTCCATATACAGCCCTTTTTCAACCAATAAAGATATTTCTGAAGTTTGAATCGTTTATTGAAACGAAGTCGTAATCAGATAATGAAACACTCAGCTGATAAAGTCTCAAAATCTTACAGTATATTCTTCAAGCCATGTTTGCAGTTTCAAATACTACTGTGGGCAAAAAGTAAGGTGAATTTGTTTGTAAAATGAAAAATCTTCATTTATTCTTCTACATCAATTTCATCCCCTTCAAAGTAATCCCCTCTCGATAAAATACACTTATGCCAACGTTTTTTCCAATCATCGAAACATGCTAAATAGTCCCTTTCCTGTATAGCCATCAGCGCCTTCTTCGATTCAGCTTTTATCTCCTCAATCGACTCGAAACGCTTTCCCCGGAGTGGTCTCTTGAGTTTTGGGAATAGCCAGAAATCAGGCGAATACGGTGGTTGCGGAACGATATGCGTCGAATTTTTGGCGAAATGGTCACGAAGAACGAGTGCAGTTTGAGACGGTGCATTATCGTGATGCAAAAACCAAGAGTTGTTGACCCATAATTCTGGTCTTAATATCCTTCTGATATTCCGATCATATCAGTAAGGTCTCTAACAGTCAACCGACGATTTTTGAGCACTAATTCCTTCACTTCATCGACGTGTTGGTCATCTGTTGACATCGATGGTCGTCCGGAGCACTCCAAGTCATCAACACGTTCTCGACCCTCTTTGAAGTCTTTGTACCACTCATAAAAATTTTTCTGCGACATGGTAGAATCACCAAAGGCCTTCCGCAACATCCTCAAAGTTTCCGCAGCCGAAATTTCATTCCGCAAACAAAATTTGATTGCACTTCTCTGCTCAATTGAATCAGACATTGTAAAAATCGCAAAATGCACTCTTGGTCGTTTGGTAAACACAAGCGTAAATGTATTACTGATAATGACATTGACATGAAATTTGGCACAGATGTCATTAACAGTCCTGCCAACTTAAGAAAAAAAGAACTAGCCTGAAATGTCAAGCCCGCGAAGTTTAAATTAAAAATTCACCTTACTTTTTGCCCACAGTAGTAAGTTAATTTGAGAAGATGAACACCGATAATTTATCAAATTTTGCGAATTAAAATTGGTTGAAATTTTCGTTTCGTTTCTATAAACGATTCAAAGTTTGCAAAGATTCAATAAAGATGGTCTGTACAGAGCGATATTTGAATATTATTGCTTTATTCTCGAATAATTTGTCAGAAAAGATTTGGCTCGGGTTGCATCGCCAGAGGTCGCTGGAATCCCCTTAATGGGAGAGTATAGAATGCAGAAAACCCCGTAAAAACTTTATTTAATCAATCTGCCCAATCACTAGTTGTGTTTTAAGGGCCCTCAAATGACAGCTGCAGTGAACGAAATTTTAAAGAAACTTTGTGTTGTAAAATATGTGAAAAATACAAATTTTAAATATGTGATGATAGAATACATGTTTGGGATTGTGCACTGACTATGAATTTTTATTTCGTAGCGATTCTGAAAAATTTACTGATACGGCAAATCGAGGTACCATATATAGAATAGCAAATTTGTTTGTTGGCCTAGCTAAAAATTGGGTGCCAGAGCCAACTGGGTTGTTGAGAAAGCAGCGTACTTGATTATGCCAGGGAATATTACTAGATTAGCAAAGAAATTTATCATTTTATACACGTATTATACCTCGATTTGCTGTGTCGGTAAGTCTTTTTCTCCGTGAAAATTATATTATGCACTAGTTGCAATATGAATTTATCAAAATGTATTAGTTGAGAGTCGACAACCTTGGGCCATTTTTAATTTCCTATTTCTTGTTCGTCAGTAAACAATGAAGAATCGACAAATACATAAAGTAGGATCAAAGTATAACTCATCGGCTCGTTTGGGTTTTCGAAAAATTTATGTTTTTTTAATTCAACATGAAAATTAGTGCTCATTTCGCTCGAGGCACCCTCTTGGGCGGATGGCTTGGGTCACCATTTTCTATGCATATCAGCATTATAAAAAAAACGGAAATGAACCATTACTCTACACGGAGAAAAAAATATGATAATCATTTTCATACAAATATAATAATCGGAGGATATGATTCATTATGACGATAAATGACAATTGGTATATGACAATTCATCATAACTCTCGTAACGGTTACTATATTTCTGCTAAACACTGATAGATGTATAGTATTTGACGTCATAATGAATTATGTCCTTCGATTACTATACGAGGTGTGTTCAAAAAATAACGAGAATTTTCGTTTTATGAAAAACATATTTATTTATTCATCAATATCTATTTTGTCCCCTTCGAAATAATCCCCCTTGGATATAATACACTTGTGCCAACGCTTTTTCCAATCCTCGAAACACTTTTAAAACTCGATCTTTGTAATAGCTTTTAGCTCTTTCAGCGATTCGCTTTTAATGCCATCTATGCTTGTAAAACGACGGCCTTTTAATGTTCTCTTTATTTTTGGAAATAGAAAAAAGTCACATGGAGCGATATCTGGCGAATATCGAGGCTGAGGCATCGTTACAGTTTTGTTTTTGGCCAAAAATTCACGAACAAGCAATGAAGTGTGAGCAGGTGCATTATCGTGGTGCAAAAGCCATGAATTGTTTTGCCACAAATCCGGGCGTTTTTTTCGGATTGCTTTCCGACTGTTATGCCAACATCATCAGCGACTTCTCTGATTGTGATTCGGCGATCGTTCATAACCATTTCTTTCACTTTTTTCACGTTTTCATCGGTTGTTGATGTGCTTGGGCGTCCGGGTTGTTCGTCATCTTCAACGTTTTTGCGGCCATCTTGGAAACGCTTATACCACTCGTAAATCCTTGCTTTACTCATAGCGGACTCACCATATGCCTTTGTTAACATTTTACAAACTTCACTTCACTTTATTTCATTTTTTATGCAAAATTGAATACAAATTCTTTGATCCATTTTTTTTTCACAAATGAAAATCGCCGAGCTCGAAAAAACACGTCTAACGTTAGCGGCTGCCACTTAAAAAGTAAGCAATGAATATTGCTGAAAATTTCATCGTACTTCAGGGGCATGTGTACCAACATAATAAAGAAAAATTTTATACAGGCGGACTCTCCAAACCCGCGAAATTTACAAATTCTCGTTACTTTTTGAACACACCTCGTACTTCGTCTGATAACCAGCATTATATTCTTTTCTTAGTGTACGTAATATTGTATAGACTGGTGCAAAAATAATCAGAGTTGTATTTTTATGAATTTAAAATCAGTTCAGCGTTGATTTCTCATGAGTAGAAGATTTGATAAGCAAGAAACTGAATTTTTGGAGTAGTAGAAACATGATTTGTTGTGAAAATCGATATTCTCCATGACTGATTGCTTGTTTCGATTGATCCTCATACAAATACAGTAAAACCTCGTTTATTTGAACTCTCGTTTATTCCAACGCCAAACTTCTCCTCTTTCCTCCACGTTTGTACGTTCCCAAAGCGTGTTTCCAGTAACGATCAGTATCGCCCAATCAAGAGACGGTTATGTGAACCCGTCTTGAGCTTTATGCTGATGGTGGGAGCTTTTCTCGGCTTGAAATAAACGAGACTGTCACATTTCCGAGAGTTGAAATGAACGAGGTTTTACTGTATGTGTTTTCCATAGACACTTGATAAATAATAGAAAACATCAAGTCCAAACGCAGCCGACGACTGTGACCCAAGGCATCCGATTCCGAATTCTGATATATTTTTTCCATAACAACTATTTCATCCTTGAATTTATTGATATGTATTCTCAGATGCTCCCTTTAATTGCCCGATCCATTTTTTAGAACTAAAAATTTAATCGTACCACTTATAATCGAGAAGAAATTTACTCTCGTCTTCCGGATATGAGATATATTTTTTTTGGAAGGAGAGAAATCCAATTTTTGCAATCAAGTTTAGTAAGAGTGTGCGAGTAGTGATTTTTTCGAGTCGAGTCGAGTCGAGCCGAGTACTCGAAAAGTATATAATATATATGAATATGAATATAATCTGTATGTGATAGTGGATAACGATTTCTTATGTTCTCTAAGAATATTCTACCCTTGGCAAATGATAATTCATGATAATTCTAAGAAAATCGACAAATTACTTGAAGATTATCGAGTAGCTCGAAAATTTCGAGTAGTACAAAATACTCGACTAAACGAGTACTCGACTCGACTCGAGAGTACTCGAAAATTTCGAGTCCTCGCACACACCTAAAGTTTAGATACATATGAATCGAAAATTAAACTCACAAAATCTAATAAATCATCGTTATTCATCTTCTCAAATTGACTCCTTGAAATTGGAAACATCGTCTAAAGAATGTGCTGAGAGATTTTAGGTCTTCAACAGCTGAGTATTTTGTTATCCGATTTACAACTTGAAATTTCTGTTATAAATATTGACACAACGAATGTGAGAAATTAACACAAAAGTGTTGAATTTACATTGAAAATCTGTCAATTTAACGCTCATCTGAGTTGATTTCTAACATGAATTTTCGAGTGAATCGTTTCTAACACAAAATATTTCACTCTGTGTATATGAAAGATAAAAATGATGTCGACATTTCAGAAGATCTTAATATTTGATTATGATTCGGCGGCGATTCGAAGCTTTGAATTTCGAATACCAATGCTTCGCTTCGACGAAACTTCGAAAATTCGAAGCTTCGCTCCCTCACTAAATTTTACTGTTGCAAAATTGACATTTCTAGATCAAAGATTCTATTAAAACGCTATTTGAAGAATTAGGAACCTGCAGGTTATGCATGGTTATAACCATGGTTACCCAAGTAACACCAATGTGCGTCAAATATTCTCCGAATGTTCTTAGAATATTTAAATGTCCTGCAAACATTCTCAGAATGTTTGACGCACGTTTTGTGCTACTAGGATATTCTGAGATCTTTTAACATCCAGTTATCAGCTCGTTTTAATAAACGATTGAAACTTCTATAATATTCCAGATAGCACAGAGTTTGTCGATGTATTCTTGAAGAACTCTCAAAGAACTCTACAGTTTAAATGAAGTTTTTGAAGAACTGTTCACGAATTCTTTGTCATCAGGGATGATATCTGTCTATTTATACTATAATTATTTTGTGAATAAACAGTGTTGAATATTTATAATATATTCGCGTGGAGCATTTTAAAAAATTGTTTTTCAACTTGTTTTTTACAATACAAAAGTTGCTCAAAATTTTTTGAATTTTTGTCAAGTCTGTCTGCAACAATTTTTCCGCTGGACGTTGTTCTTCTCTCCGAGTGGTCCTTGATTTTTTTCAACTATACACTGAGGAAAATGTGTTTCATAGAACTAACAATGAGAGAATTTGTTGACATTTCATTGGTGGATATGCAATAATTTTTGTTCTTATGAGTCGTCCATAAATTATGGGGCCAATAAAGGTGGAGGGAGGGGTAACATGAAAGGCTACGCTGGGCTACATGGGGTGAAGGGGGTTCAGTTCCAAGCTACGTGGATCTATTTTATACGATCTATTTGATAATAACCTAGATAGATATTTGATTGGATCAAATAAGATTCTTCCTAATTCAAGTAAATTTCATTTGAAATGAGGAAATTTTATTTCAGAGAAATAAATCTTTCATTTCAGTTGATTAAAATTTCATTAGGGTCATATTCGAATAAGAATTCATTGGATTAAAAATAATTTAATTGGACGTAAAAAACTACGTTTCCACGTAGGGGGGTAGGGATTATTCGAAGAAAAGTTCCGGTACGCTGAAGGGGGGAGTGGGGTCAAAAAGTCGCAAAAACAGGGTTACGTAGTTCATGAACGGCTCCTTATAGCAACACATAACTGTGTTATTAACAATCAAAGTGTCGATTCCGCAATGACAACTGATATTTTTACGACGATTGTAGGTTAATATATCAACCACTTGGTTACACACTTGGTGTGTACTTGGTTACTTTTTCCAACGGAATTATCCAATCACATGGTCTTGTTGGTGAGAATGGCTGATCAAAAAACTCAACGGAATAGTAACAGTGGGAGCCCTTTATGTTGGAGTAAAAATCCGTTGCCTAAACCTCACCAATTCCAGTTCATTAAAAAACTGATAAAAAGTCAGATTCTTAAACAAATTATTGTTTTTAAGCTCCGTTTTCTCGAATAATTGCGATTCATCTCTTCCGACGAACCAAGAAAAAAAGTAAAAGATTTTTGGTTATTCTAGGAAGGTTGAGAACATTAGTTAGTCTGGGCGTAGAATAATCGAACCCTATCCCAGGTAACAATTCAACCCTCCTGCCAGGATGTCCAGCAATTAGCTTATAGCGAGGTTGTAGTAATTTGATGTTTTTATACTCTCAGTTCAATTTTAATTGTCATCAATTTGATTCCGGATGAACAAATCGTAGAACAAATTGATATAGCAACGATCTGGGAGAAATCTAGCTGAAAGTCTGGCGTCAACCTTGCGGAGATCTTTCCCAAGTGAACTCAGTATTTCCGCAAACTTGACGCCAGACGTTCATCCACATTTCTTCGGGATAGTTCATTGTCATATTAATTTTTCCTACGCGAAAAGTAATGAAACGCTTAAAATTTCTCCTCGACGTTGAATAAGAATCGGTAAGAATGAACAAGATGCGCAGTCGAAATCAGACTGGTTTGAAAAGACCTGTATGAAGTTAGCCCTCGAAGTGGAGAGAAAAATTTTTTGATTATGGCATTCGAAAGAGCATCGTCAGTACCTGATTGTAACAAAAAAAAATGTCATTTATACCTCAAAAATAAAAAAGTTACAAAGATTTAAAAAAATGGGTTGCCCCCGGCTTCCACCGATTTTGATGAATCATAGCACGGAGGAAAAATGATTTGCTACCATAGCGCCTACAAAGAAATTTGTTGTCCTTGCAAAAATATCCACCCCAGCAGCTAAGACGTTAGTTCTGTTAACAAATTGGTTTATGTCAGCAAAAAAATGCAGTTGTGTCAATCATTTTTCTTGCTCTTTCAGCTAATTTTTTTTGTAGGCGCTATAGTAACAGACCTGCTTGTTATGCCAGCAACACTTTTTTCTCCGTGAGCTCATTTGAAAGGTTTCGCGACGTAGATGATTGGACCACAAAGGATTTTCCAAAAAAGTCAAGGGGTGGGGGAGTTACAAAAAACTGATTGTACATGAAAAAACAATTTTTTTTCGGAGTTTAAACAATCATACTGAATTGCCCCTGACTGAGGCAACTTTTTTATGCATAAATAAATTATTGTTCAAGGACCTCCTGAGAATATTCCCTGCAAGTTTCATCGTTTGTATCTCCTTGGTTTGGAAGTTATGAGCCTCGGAATATCGAAATAACGTAGTTTTCGAACTTTAAAGAAACATACAAAATTGCCCATGACTAGGGTAACTCCTATATGTTATACAGGATGTCTGCTGTTATCGGAAATTCCGATTCCGGGACTCTCCCAGGAGTTTCCAGGACAATCGATTGCACAGTTTCAGAACTGTGATAATTTGGCTTCATTACGCATCTTGAAGGATAAAATGAGTTCGTTAGACGTCGAATAAAGAGATAAAGACATCAATATGTATCTCGGCTTGCAAATTTGCAAGTGCATTCTTGAAGAAAGATTCTTTTCAAGTCCTATTTATTCTTCATTCCAGAAAACTCCTTATCGACTGGTCTATATCACAGGGAGACATCTATCTCGATCGTGATCGAATTTTCAATCATTAATCCGCATTTCATCAAGTAATGGTCGTGGAATAATATTTAAACTCAGAAAAATGTTTCTTATGATGAATATGAGTAACAGGTATGTTTCATTTTGCATTCGAACAACATGTTCGATCAAGTTTTGAGCGCCAGGTATTCAATTCAAAATATGAATATCGGAATCTCCAGTCAAAAATGCGATTTCAACTTTTCTAGGACAGAGAAAAATTATTCCAGGTCATTCCCGAAATTTGAGGAACGGTTCTGGTTCCCCAAGATATTTCCAGGATTCAAAGTTCAGGGACCCATTGTGAAGATTCTCTGCAAGTCCCATCGTTTGTACTTCCTTGATATGGAAGTTATAAACCTTGGAATATAAAATAATATAATTTTCAAAATTAATAAAATTATGTTTTTTTGATATTCCAAGGCTCATAACTTCTAAACCGAGGAGGTACAAACAATGAAACTTGCGAGAAATATTCTCAGGAGGTCCTTGAACTATAATCCTCCCATAGAAAAGTTGCCCCAGTCAGGGGCAATTCTGTGTGATTTTTCAAAATTCGAATATTCTGATTCTTCTATATTTTAAGACTCATAACTTCCAAACCAAGGAGGTACAAACGATGAAACTTGCAGGGAATATTCTCAGGAGGTCCTTGAACTATAATCCATCCATAGAAAAGTTGCCCCAGTTAGGGGCAATTTTGTATGATTTTTTGAAGTTCGAAAATAATCAAAAAAATTCTTTCTCCACTTTGGGGGCTAACTTCATACAAGTTTTGCAAAGACATCTAAACAAGAAGTACTCCATAAATATGCTATCAGTAATAAAAACTTTTAAAACCGAATATTCCCGGAGACAGATGTTAGATAGAGCATTAATGGATCGAGGAGCAAAAAAAGTAACATTCACAACATTTCTGCAAAGATACGTTGAACGTTGCATATTTCAATCCGATCTGAAACAAACTGCTCTCTCGTAATGACCGTCGTTGATCCTAGTAGCAGCCAAGTTGGTGGTTAATCTTTATCGGAGTTGATCGTATTCTTCAAGATCACTCGCGATGATTTCAAATCACCTCCTCCACTTCTTCTTCTCTAAGCATTCTCTGCGCTCCCCAACCTTTTACACATTGATATAGATGTACATTGTACACAAATGTCGTAAAAGGTATGGAGCACAAATCTTATTGTCATTGTGTCAGTTTGTCAGTTGAATCCCGCACGGTCTTTGAATACCACGAGGCATACAAATCCAAGTTATCCATCGAACAGTTTTGTTACGTGAACGATCACGATCGTTCTCCAGATTCATTGAGCAACTATCGTAAAATCTCGATTGCTTCTTCTTTTTGTATAATTCCATCGGTTAGCATTATAAACACCGTGTGCGACGTATTCTAATATACAGGTTCAAACTACATCCAGCGAGTCACGTTATTTCAAACCCCGAAATACCAAGGAAAACTTTGAAACAGTGAAAAGGAAAGAGAATTTAATACACCATAATGTTTACTTTTGGCACTGTCTATTGAATCTATTCATTCCAAAGAAATATTTCGACAGATCGTCAAGTTGATGTTGAAGTCAATCTGAATAGTGGTCGTCATATCTGTACAATACAAATATTTCACTTGAGTATTGAGAGGAACGATTATCGATTGAGATCATCCTTATCGTCGCTTTCTAAATATAAAATGAAATGCTCGATTGGTTTGTTTACACGATGGAAAGATTTGTTTATATTTTTGAAATGAGAATGCAACACTCTTTATTATTCGTTAACGATAAAGACATTCTTTTCTTCGCTCGTGTTGATCCGTATCCATATCGCCATGTGTTTTTAAAACATCCAGATTTAAGAAAACTAGGCGTTCCAAATTTTGATCCCTGGAGAAAAAAGTGATATTCTTTCCACGGTTCCACAAGCATATTAAAATGAAATTCAGTACAATGTTTTTCCCTAGATAGCATCGCTGGAAAATTATCTGATCGTTCGATTAGTTTGCTTGGAAAAGATTAAAATTAAAAAATACGTAATCTATTTTTTTCCCCCGCAACGAAATTCTCATTATTGCATTGTGTTTTTTCACTCGCACGTTCCTTCGTTGAATACGAAACGCATGTTTTCACGAGACCAATGGTATTTTCAATACAATTGCGTGCAGAATGGTACAAGAATAACGTGGAGTAAAATATTTACACAGTTCCATTCTCCAATATATGCACAAAGATTTGATTTCTTCAACTGAATAAACACATTCTTCATACGTCAAAAAATCTTTGGCAAAAACAAAACGTTCTTTTTATTTCATTGTGCTGTGATAGTTAATTTTCATTATCCAGATTTTGTGTTTTAAGGAGGTAGGCCAGAATAGTGAGGTTTTGTATCGATTGCAATTAAACACGTTCGAAGTTTCCGCCAAGATCAATGCTAAACTTCTCTGCCTTGTATTCAGCGGTACGAAAGAGGTGAATATTGATGCAGCAGGTTGAACCCTCATACGAATTCCTGCGAGGTTTACCTCTCGGAAAAACTGTAGTTCTTATAGAATCCTTGATAAAAATAACATTATAAGGTTGTTATTAACAAAGAAAGTCAAAACAAAACAATCAAAGCATTCGTTCCAAGTATTATGAAAGATAAAACTTTCTTTGTTCTGCTCGTGGAATTAGTTTGTCAGGTGACACAACGTGAATTTATCGAACTAAAGAGCAAAGCTTGATCTCTGAGTTTATTTTTATATTCGAATACGATAAATTTTTATATCAATTCTCTCATTTGTGAGTTTATTTTTTTCAAGATTTTATTCAAAAATAAAAGAAATAACCGTTGTACACGCTTTTCCATATACAGGGATATTCATCAATACAAAAAACATTCCATATACGATTTGAAAACTCGAAGAATCTTGTCTTATACAGATCTCACGTCTCTAGTTAAAGATAATTATCGTCATTCAAGACTGTAGCTTTACAAGACTGACATTTGCACACCATTAATTTTTACCTTCCTTTGCTACATATGCCACGTATGAGTCAATGAGAACATGAAAAATGTTTTTGTTCCATATTTCTCCAAGAAAACCAACAATCTTTTTCCAAGTTTCCAATGTAATTATTGGATTCAAAAGAGAACGTCCTCTAATGACGAAAATTTAGAATTAAAAATAAAAGATCAAATAACGAAATTCAGAACTTTGAGTATTAAAACAACTGATTACTATACCTTTTTAAGTTCAGGTAATAATATCTTCCGTGCGATGGTATTTATCCAGTGATCTTACCAAAGGCATGTTATCGTTCAACTTGGAATCATCCCTCCCTAATTCATCCTTACACAGCAGAGAATGGATTCGCTAAACAGACTGAATGACTGACTAACTGACTGACTGACTGACTCACTAACGGACTGCAGTGTAGTTGATTACATTAAACAAACAACATCTGTTTCACCTTATAATTCATTTCTCTTGAATACTTTTTTTCGCTGTTTAGCAATCTTATAAACCGAAAACAAAATGATGATTAAGTATCATAAAGAAGATTCATTCAATTGTATACCAATAGTGATGTAACCCGTTGTGCTAATCCTCCTCTCTGACGTCGAAGAAGCATATACACGGTTTTATATATATTCTATACTCGAATCCATGGTTCTTTCGTGACCCTCTTCGACTCTCAGTCTCGGATATAAACGCGACGGCGTTGTACGCGTAGTTCAAGAAAACCTATAAAGAGAAAAGCTCGAATCGTTCGATTCCCATATCGTTGCGTTTTTCAAATGAACATTGTTACAGCTGCCAGAATAATTCTATTCGAAAAGTGTATTTTACGATACCACGTCGTTAATTCTTTTGCGATATAAATATTCAATCGTAGGGTCGGTCGATGATGATCCATCAATTTATTTATCGATCACCACAGTTAAGAAAGGAGGGAAAAATGTACCAAACTAGACTTCCATCGATCATGTAAATAATCACTTTTGTGAACGTGTCATTGTTGTGAATAAAAGTACATTAAAAAAACACGACGGCGTATCCTTGATATCTTCTTTCAAGATTATTAACGACCTTGGATCGTTGATATTAGAAACTTTGTTAGATCCGGTACGAACAATCTGCAAATACAGGTTGATGATACGCGACGATGTATAATGTGATATTTTGTATTATTCGATAAATCCTGAACAAAACATCATTGATGCATTGAAAGAGAATCCTAGTGTTATTCGAATTTTCTTGCTCCTGTTAAGATCTTCGCACCTTTTATCACTGAAGAGGGTACTTATACGGAGTGTTCATGGGACGGAAAATCTACCTGAAAAGGTGATGAAGAAGTTTCAAATTGGTGTATAAGATTTCTGGAGGAAACAACGCAATGACGAATGTTTATTACAAAGAATTTTCTACGAAATAGAAAGACTGAAATGTGAAAGGAAAGTTTTAATATTGAAAAATCTTGAAAAGAGTCACACGATGGAGGAGAATTCTGCCGAGGGGTTGGACAACTCTACAAGATGTTCGAAGAATACCACGTTGTCGACGGGTTCGACACCAACGTTGAATCTCATGGAACAACTTCTTCTGGCGAAAATGGAAAAACAAAATGTCACAGAAGGGATGGACAACGACGAGAAGAGGACAATGAATTTGAAAAAGATGAATCTGCTACTTCAAAGAACAAATTCTACCGATAGTCAGACTAGCGCTAGCACGTACAATTCTATGTTGTCCAATGATTCAACGGATGCAGCCAATTATTGTAAATGCGACGATTGTCTGTTGGATATCGTCGATGAACATCAAACATTGCCCAGTGGACGAAAAAAGGTAATATTAATGTGATTTTTTGAAAACTCCCGAAAAAAATAGTTATTGGATGCCCTGGCTTCTTGTGAATATATTGAAAACAGTTGAGTTCATAGATGAAAGTTGGCCAGATATGAACATACATATTCGTTGAATATTTCCACACCTCACATTGATCGTTTGTGTAATACTGGACAAAACATCATGCATATCAATATTGTAATCTATTTTCTATATCGTATAGAATATGAGATATTAGTCTCTGTTCCACTATGACGCACCACCCAAGTAGAAATGCTCTAGTTATTAAACAGTTTTGTAACGCTTAACTAGCCAGATACTAGACACTGGCAAGTACCTCCCTAAAACCTGACGAGGCCCTTGAAAGCGTCTAGTTTTTGGCTAGTTGAGCGTTACAAAACTTGTCGATCACTAGAACATTTCTACTAGGGCAGTGCTCTCAGATTTGACATGTGACACGGGAACATCCCTGCACACTAGTAGAGTGGCTCTTATTTAGGTTTTGTTGCTTAAATTTTAATAAGTGCGGCACTGAATGAGCTCTAAGAAAAACATTGAAAAATTCGTGCAAAAGCACTCCACTGCATCTTAATGAGAACAAGTGCTACTGGCCACTAACCACCCATTCACTCTTTTGATTAATAAGAAGTTTTTATCGGCTCAACTCCATTGTTATGTAGCATGGCGCGGCGTTGAAAAAAGTATGTTCGATGCTTGACAATTGAGGACGGCACAAACCTGAATTATGACATTATTTCGTGACTTACCGGTATGATTTTTCAAAAAAAGTCTCCTGATTGGTGGCAAAATAGTAATGAAGTAGACTATCATTGGCAAACCACTGGAGAATTCATAAACGATAAACAAATTTCTCAATGGTTCACCAATGTTGAACTATTTTATTGTCACCTTGTTCCACCATCGATGATACTTTATTGAAGAGATACACTGTTGAATTGTGAAAATGATACTGTCATTCCAAGATTGCGTCACGCTTGCTTGTTAAACCATGCTCGCATCAATGGTGAATTTTTATTTGAGTCAAGCTAATACCTGCCAAAGGTATAACATTTTTTGGGACCACATGAACCATCTGTCAGAATTCTTTGAGATCTTTTCAAGAATTTCCTGTAAGAATTTCTTGAAATTTCGTCATGGGGTTGAGATTCGTGCCAAGATTGTGCCATGGTAGAATCAATGTTCGGTGCAATTCTGAAAAACAATTCGTGACAACTTTCAGCCGCATCTGGAGTGATTCTCACTCTAGACGAAAGTTCTTTGTCCAGCCATTACTGAGCCAAGCATCAGCTGAGCGTCGTGAAATTGTAAATCAGTAACAGAATGACAAACGAAGTTTTCTTAGGCCCCGACATCAGAACAACCAGGGGGCATCAACTCTATGGGATGACCCCAAATCACATTTTAATTAGGGACAAGTCGACTAGCATGGTAGCGCTTTGATTGTATTGAATTAAGCTCAGACAAGCAAATATTTGTCATTGTCCAAGAGATTTCCACTGGATATCTTAAAGATGTCTTATTCAACAATAATTCTCACTACACTGAGAAAAATCTGCAGTGATAGGAACTGTAAAAAAAGTTTTTGGCAACTCTAAAATTGTAGTTTGTTTTGAGGATAACCATAATATTGATGTTTGGTCAAACAGCAGACTGTCATTCAGATCAACTATGATTGCGCATTTATTTCAATTATAAACATGAATTGTGACGAGTATAAAAAAACCGCTACGAGTGAATTAAAATTCAAGTATATGTTTCAAGTTTCAAAAGTAGTTATTATGAGTTTTCGAAATGAGTTCCGAAAAACACAGTATGGAATTGAGCTAACTCTGAACTATAGTTGTTTCAAATATCCTAATCGAATTTCAGAAAATTCAACGACCATTTGTTTAACATATATGTTCGTAAGTTCATATGAATAACGCGTTGAAAGAACAGTTAGTTTGAATGTGGCGAATAAAATATTTCTTTTTGATATTATGATGAGATCCAATCTATATAGTTGAAATTTATTAAATCATGTCACATGCACTTCGAATGAGATTATATTTAACGAAGTACATTTACTTCGAATAGCATTCAATTATAAATTATAGCTATCCCCTATTTGTATTACACATATTATGAAAATTTCTCTCGGTGCATTTCGCCGCATCCAAATAAATTGTTCTCCCAGTATACTGAGCGTAATTAAAAATATTGACAGAATGTATTGCAAGATAAAAATGAAAGTTTTGGTTAATAAAAGAGAGAAAAATAACAATAACTAGGTGCATTTGGAAAATATATTTATTGTAACAAATTTGATTGATGGACAAGAAAAATTATCAGATATTCAAATGTTAAGCAACGATTTTTTACTCTTTTGTGAAATTTGTTTGGAATATTTCTTGTCTCTGATGAGCTGCTAACAGTCGACCCATTTCTACCGCCAATTTGGCGTTGTCTAAACTTGTTTCATCACGATAAAACTTATCAATCCACCCTCGTATGTTCAACGTGCTATTTCAACGCGAAACTCATTGAATTTTACCAAATCTTATTGAAACCTGGACAAAGTTCTTGACAAATCCCATTGATTTGAGTGGATTTCATGGAATTTTCTAACCAGGGTTACTTATATAATGTATCACAACTTTTGTTGTCTTTCTAGTAAGGTATTTCAGTCAAAATTAACTTCCACCTGGTTTAGCAAAATGTTCCAGACTTCTCACAACGTGTTTGATACGGAGGTTAAACCAGAACTGTTGGTCCCGAGCATATTCAGTACAAGAATTCTTTACCATTATAGATATTTCTACCCAAATCATGGAAATCAGTAAAACATGTAAAAGTATCAAGCGCAAATGAGCTTACGTTTCAACTTACCTTGAAGTTCTTTTGATAAATTTTTTGGAGATTGACATTCATCGAAACAACGATCAAAATGAATTAATAAAAAACAATCACCGAAAAGTTCTCTCTTCACACTGTAAACAATTGAAGTTCTTAGCTTCGTAGCAAAAAGATGTTTCAACTTTATCATATAGTCATCATAAATTCCCTACCACCATTCAGAATAATTTCAGTTATAATATGTAGCGAAACTTGTTTCATATATCACTACGAAACCATAAAATGTTTTTGATGTAACTATAAAAACTGAGTTATCCCGAAAACGAACTATACAATAGAGTTTCCTGTCATATACTTTCATTAACTGTGAATACATTAATTACAACTGAGATGGTATTTCATGCAACTATCGATGCAGTAACTGTACATTTATAGTAGATCTGACTACACACAATTTTTCTCAGTGTAGGGTGGGTCGAAAAAAATTTTTTTCGTCCAATCGAAACCTAATAGTGCAGAAAAGTTGCTTTGAGGGATCAATATAAACCACCAAAAACCCCAGCACGGTCAGACAATATCTTCTGTTTCAAACCTGAGCTTGAATTTTCGATTTTGCAGCCGAAAATACATAAATATGCGGTAAAGCGCAACTCATTCTATCTTCATTTAGGAATGTTAAGGTCAATGTTATTCCCTTTAAATGACTTAAAATATTTTTCTACTTATATCAATAATTAACTGAAAAAATTAATTTTCCCTGAAGATTCATTCAATCATCACTAATGTAATGAAGAACACCCAAGTGACAATAAACACAGCGATTAGGTAACGCGCAATCAAGTTTGACTACGCACAATCCGTCTGAATCTTCTATTCACTTCTCCTGTACATCAACTCTATCAGCGTCGTGTTTTAGCTAGTATCATAATATCTTATTTCCTGTTGTACATTCTAGTTTAATAAAATTCTTCTATTGATTTGATCATCGAGGTTTTATTATTCATCGAATACTAGATCGCTCGCATAATCCGTTTAAATCGTCTTTTCACTTTTCTCTGCATACTGACTTCATCAATATTGTGTTTTAGTTCGTATCATAATATCATATTTTTCTTCCTACATTATAGTTCGATAAGATTCCTTAATTGATTTGGTCATCGAAGTTTTGTTATTCATCGAGTAATAAATCGCTTGCATTGCTCTGCGGAGTGGTTTCGCAGTCATGTCATTTTCTGAATTCTCCTCACGAAAGTCGATGCTGTATCCAATTTTTGGCAACCCAAAAGAGTTGATTCATTCTCAGCTCCCCACGTACGAGGACGTGATGAGATGTTGTTTTCATGAACGTAGGTCTATGGGTTTACAATTTGATGGAAATGAAGAGCCATCTTTTTCTATCATTGCTGATGTAGTAGCAAACAAAGTAGAAGCAATTTATGTTAAAGCTAGTATTCCGATCGTAACACACACACTCATGTCGTAAAAATGATCTGTACTTATCGCAAAAAGTATTCGAAATTGAAAAATGAGCTTAGACATATTTCAAGATGCCCTGGACTTCAGACGTGCTGCTGTCAGAAAGATAAGAAAGTTCCTGCTTTGGAACGTGCTTTCCTGCTTGACCAAAGAGGTCCTTGGATAGGCTATATCGGTGGTGTTGATTCTCTTGAAACGAACAAATTACTCAAAATCACTGAATGTAACTTGAAGTGCTATAAGCATGAGGTGAAATCGGTTATGGAACTTGAACCTGGATCCTCTACTTCATTAGACCTTGAATACAGTGATTCCGATTTAGAAAATGAAGATTGCGAGGAAGATGACTTATGGAAGCCTCCATACCATCGTAATTCAACACAAATGCGATTGCAGTTAAAAGAAACTGCAATTACCAAGATACAAAGATTTGGCAAAGAGCTGCGAAGAATCCTAGTAATCTCCGAAGTCCCAATTGGTTGGTTGGTTGGGTAGGGCGTGGGAGGGATCCAAAGTGTGTGATCACCTCCGCGTGGTGGATCCTGGGTCACTTAACTAAGTCAGCAAAGAATTACACAAATCTACCAAAATTCTTTTATAATACTTTCTTCATTTTCTTCAGGTCAGATGAAAAGGCGCTATAATATAATTTTGAAGTCTATATGAATGGATGAAAAATTATCAACTCACTCTGAGTGTACTGTAAAGTTCAAAGAATGAGCAATAAATAACTGAAATCACCTTTCTAGATACTTGAAACGTCAGGACTAATTGGCAAGAATCATAAGCATTATTCGCTTCAAACCGTTCATGGGCACTAAACTTTTCGTTATTACATTAATGAACATTGAATGAATCTTTAGTCAACATTTATTGTTTCAGTTAATTATCAATATGAAGAAGTATAATCCAAGTTATTCAAAGGGAACAACATTGATTTTGACATTCCTAAATGAAAATGAAATGAGTTGCGATTTACCTGACATTCACGTATTTTCGGCTTGAGAATCGAAAATTCAAGCTGAGGTTTGAAACACAAGATATTGTCCGATCCAGCTAGGGTTTTTGGTGGTTCCTATTGATGCCTCAAGGCAACTTTCCCGCGTTATTACGTTTCGATTAGAAGAAGAAAAATTTTTTCGATCCACCCTAGTTCTCACTGTCTTTAATGGGCTACTAGCGTCGGTAACTCACGTCATTGGTTAGAAAGGAACAGAATCATATGATAGAAAGAGAGGTCCGTTACCGACGCTAGTGTCCCGTTAAGGGGACACTAGTGGCGGGACGTTTGGCATTTCGTATTGGCTAGTTTATTCAAAAATTACTGGATCAATTCGTACAAACTAAGTTTCTAAAGATTCTTCATGGCTTACAGAATCTTCGAAAACTCAGTTTGGATGAATTTATTCAATAGTTTTTAAATAAACTGGCCGATACGAAATGGCTAGCGTCCCGGCACTAGTATCCACTTGAGATATTTTCAGTAAGTAATCCAAAAAAACGTCTAAAAAAGATCTGGAGACATTTTTTAGATTTCTTAACCGAAGATATCTTGAAGACAGTGAAAATGATTGCATAAGATATCTTTGAGACATCCAGTGGAAATCTTTGAGACAATGAACAATTTGTGATGTCTGGAAGGTAACCTCAAAACCCAATAAACAAAAAGACATCTTTTATATATCTAAAAGATGCCTCGCATATCTTCAAGATATCTTTTAAGATCTTCGAAAAGACATTTTTTAGATATCTGAAAAATGTTTTACGCAACAGATTTCGATCAGTTTAAGAAATTTTCAAAAAGCCTTGCGGAACATATGTTTTAGACGTATTCGATCAAGTCTTAAAAATGTCTTGAAGAATTCATAAGAATATCTCAGAAAAATTTTGAATCAGGGTTCCCGCTGGGATGCCTTTTCGAAATTCCCCGATTTTCCCCTGATTGGTGGGAACCCTGTGAACGCGTGCATAAAAAAAATCCTCCCCTCTTTTCTAATATCTCTCTTCCATCACACCCATGTATTTTACTTGAGTCCAGGATCCTTGCGGTTGCGGGATTCGAACCCGGGAATTTAACGACGTACGTACGCTTCATTGACCTGAGCCATACGGACAATTTGATGATGGTGCTCATAATTGTCCATATGACACAGTGAGATATAATGTCGGTGGTGTATATTTTCAAATAAAATTGATCTTTTGAATAAAGTGTTATTATGTATACAAATATCGGATAAGTTGACTGTGCTTAAAAATTGGAAAGTTGAATGAATTTGGTGAAATATATTGAAGAATGGATTTCATGATCTCGTGGTCGTTAGTGCCTGATGCATTTATCTCATTGTAATTGAAAAACAATTTCTTTAGTGGGAATGAGAATTTTACAAATTCGTTCGAAGGCTGTACATGAAATTCAGCGTAAAAAGTTCAATAATTCGCAAAATATTCCCTTGTTAAGATGCCTCATAGGATATGATAGAAATTATTCCTATCATTTGAAAGCGTGTTTTTGACGATGATTTGTAACAAGCAATTTCAGATATTCCGTATCAGAACTATTTGAAATTGATTGCGAATTTTATGAACAAATACCTATAATATTTTTTCATTTCAACAAACCACATTGAGCATAAAATTTGAGTAAATCTATGATATTCTTTACGATTTTTCATAGATCCGGGCTATCATAACTTATATGATTTCGGGCTGTTATAATATCTTATTCCGTTAACCAAAAGAATACCCTATAATATGGCATTCTTCTTGATCAGTAAGATGTGCAAAACCTACAGAATCTTTACATGATCTTCTATCATAATTTTCCTTTAATCTCTGTATTATAACCTATTTTGATATATTCAGCCCTATAACACATGGGCTGAAAAGTCCCGGGCCTAACAAAGAAAACGCAGTTTGTTTTGTTCAAAATTGACTTTATTCATCTACGTAATCTCCATCAAGAACGACGCAATCATTCCAGCGCCGCTCTAACATTTCAATACCACTTTTGTAGAACGACTTATCTTTTGCCTCAAAATAGGCCTCAGTTTCAGCGATAACCTCTTCATTCGAGCGAAATTTCTTACCGGCGAGCATTTTTTTTAGGTCTGCGAACAGCCAGTAGTCGCTGGGAGCCAAATCTGGCGAATACGGTGGATGTGGAAGCAATTCGAAGTTCAATTCATGTAGTTTTTTTATTTTTCCCACAATATGCAAATGATAACCTATATGGATTCAAGTTTGACATAGGAACCACGTATAATTCCTATATATTCATGTATATATATATGTATATATACACTCATACAGCACGCTGGTTCTGATGTATTCATGAACAATTCCTTATGAATTCATCGTGGGATTTTCTAATAGTCCCTGTTATGACAGTCCAAAATAAGTTCTTTACGAATCCCTGGTATTCAAAGAGAATTCTTGAAGAATTCTTTAGGAACTGACATTACGGGAGTTTGGGACATGGCTGTGTTGTGTGGGTATATATATATATACACAGGGTGACCCAAGTCGGACAGATTATATCTAAGGAGCGTATTCTAGAGCCGAAATGCAATATTTTCCCGTTGGAAAAAAATTTGTTTAAGCTTTAGTTTTTGAGATATGAGCATCTTTAGATTTTTTTTTCAAATTCAAATAACTCAGAAGCACCGTATGCTACATACTTCAGATTGATACCATTCGTTGAGTTGGAAAACGGCGGATCTCTGGAAAAAAATCAAATCATCCTATCATTTTTCGTTTCGGAGCCACAATGATTCGAAGTTGCTGCATTCTGATTGGCTAGAAGTCGAAAAACTTCAAATCGCTATAACTTCAAATTGAGAGATGATGGAATTATTTCAATTTCTTTTCCAGAGATCCGCTGCTTTCCAACATAACTACATCAGAATGAATTGCGATTAATATGATAGGTTATCATAGGAAAACTATTTCCGCTATATCGCAAACATCGTCATAGGACTTACTTATGTTACGTGATATATGATAAACAATCACAACCGATTTCTGATTATGCATTATCTGATTCATCATGATAGAATTCAATGCTCCTTTTTCCACATAGAATGTGAATTGAATACAATTTACTATGTATAACATCATTTCGTATAGACTGGTATAAACTCCGTTGGTGTTTGATGTGATGTAATTTCCAATCTTAGCTATCCTGAAAATTTCAGCCCTTTTCATAAATTCAGTTCGCAGGATTCTTGCCGAGAAAATGTTTACTCAGAGGGTACGCTGGTATTCCCTTAAGGTCATAAACATTTGACGAAGATCTGATGAACGCACGAAGTAAGATGTAAGGAGTATTATCTCCATACAACAGATATATCATATTTTTTGGAGCAAAATTACAAGTCAGATTCCAATACGTCGTGGTGCTGTGAGCATTGTTAGTTATGTACAAGAATGCGGGGTCGATTGGTTAATTTTATACCATGAAGTGAAAATAAACTAAGATATGATATTTTCATGGAATTTTTGTGCATGACTAACGTTTACAGCGCTATCAGTGGTAGAATTTGCCCCAAACAATAGTTCCAGTTACCATAATTTTAGTTAATTTTACCGCAGGGGATGTAAGATTTACATCAGCTGTGATTTATCTCATATTCGCTATTGTAAACTTAATTTAAATTTTGGTAGCTCGAACTATTTTTCAAATCATCCAAATATTGGCCAGGTATGCTTTGACACATGTACCAAGCTTGGTGCCAAGCTTAAGCCGATGGTAGTCAACACCGGGCCTTGATGGTTGCCAACATTGGCATAAAATTAGGTCAATATTTGGGACGAGAACAATGTTTATTGCTTGGCATCAAATCTTGGTTCAATATTAAAATTGAATATTGGTATTGATATACGATACTAATTTGAGCTGAATGAGTAAGATAGATTTTTCATTAGCGTCCAAGTTTGATTGAATATTCACATCTGACCAATTCATCAACCTTGATAACAGGTTTGAATCAATGTTAGTCATTACCTTGTGTAGCTTGGTTGCCAACAATATTATCAAGCAAGATTAATGTTCAGGACGATTATAACGTTCTTAAGCTTACCTACATGGGAAAAATTAGGGGCTAGTAGACTACTCAATAGAGCGCGCTCAGTGACGAAACGCACTATGAGTAGCACTCCAGTTACATGGAGGAAGCTTCTCTCTCGTCCGGGGCACGAAACCCACCCAGCGCTGGTGAGCTACATGATTATACTGACTCCACCCAATTTGACATTTTCAAATTCTGTTTCTCACTCATGTTTGTATAAGTTATGAAATACAAAAGGAAAATTTCTTCAGTTGTTTAAAAACAAAATAGCAGCGCAATGGCTGAAGATAAAGAACTTTTTTTCTATTGGGAGTACAAATTAGTTCGGTCCGGTTTTGAAAGATGACTCTTGCTCTCATGAATGTTTCATAGTCACGACCGATTTCAATTGCTTCAGAGAGGTTAAACACCTTGTGAATAATATTCAGTTGATATCACTCCGAGTTCCTTCTAGAATCCCGATTTTTACTCAGTGAAGTATGTCAAATTTCGTTTTAACTAAGCAGCATTTGCGGGAGGTGCTAGTTTTCTGTTTTAATTGGAAAAAAAGTGCAACTGAAGCTCATCGAATGCTTGTGGAAGTTTATGGTGACAATGCTCCAACTGATAAATCATGTAGGGAATGGTTTCGACGTTTTAAGAATGGCGATTTCAGTGTCGAAGACAAGCCTCGCTCGGGATAACCACAAAAATTCGCAAACGAGGAATTGGAGGCTTTACTCGACGAAGATCCGAGTCAAACGCAACGAGAGCTTGCGGAATCATTGGGAGTTACGCAACAAGCAGTTTCCGTACGATTACAATCCATGGGCATGATTCAAAAGCAAGGCAATTGGGTGCCTTATGACTCAAAACTTAGAGACATTGAACGGCGATTTTTCACTTGCGAGCAGCTGATTCAAAGACAACGAAGAAAGGGGTTCTTACATCGGATTGTGACAGATGAGAAATGGATATTCTACGACAACCCCAAGGAAAGAAAATACTATGCTATGCCCGGTCAATCGTTGCCATCGACTTCAACATCGACACCAAAGAGGAATGGTTCAAAGATCATGCTGTGTATCTGGTGGGACCAGAAGGGTGTTATACACTATGAGTTGCTAAAACCCGGTGATTCTATTACGGGTGATCGGTATAGGCTACAATTGATTCGTTTGAGTCGTGCGTTACGAGAAAAACGTCCGGAATACAAGGAAAAACATGACAAAGTTATTCTTTCACGCGATAACGCTCGGCCTCATGTCGCAAAAGTAGTGAAAAATTATCTGGAAACGTTGAAGTGGGATATTCTACCGCATCCGCCGTACTCGCCGGACATTGCTCCCTCTGATTACTGGTTATTCTAACAGATGCAGCACGATTTGGCAGGCCACCGGTTCACTTCGTTCGAAGAAATCGAAAATTGGCTCCTAACTTGGATCGCCTCGGAAGACGAGAAGATGGGAAAAAGTGATAGCCAGCGATGGACAATACTTTGATTAATTTAATAATTCATGTTCCTCTGAAATAAACGCATCTTTAACTGTAAAAAAACGGACCGAATTAATTTGTACTCCCAATATTAATTTCTATAAGCGTATTCCAACAGGTCACGATTTCTGAGTCGAAATGAGAAATCCCACAAATTTCGGAAAAACAGGCCAAAATGTGGAAACATGCATAAGATTTTCTTTTAAAAATAACATATTGATGTTTCAAGAAATAGCGTTGATATGAAGGGAAAATTGTATTTTCATTAGAAAAAATTAGGGATGCACGATATTGCGATATAATATCGATATCGTATCGATATCTTATCGGCTTTTCGATACGATACCAATACGATATCTTCATGCAATAAACCGATACGATATTCGAGATCAAGGTTTCGATATTTGAGAATATCGCCGATATTTTACTGCTATTCAAATGTTGTTTGCGCAAGATGAAAATCAATTAGGTTTTGTTTTCAGTAACACATTCTGGAAAAAAATCGATATTAAAAGAACATTTATAAATGCACAGTTTTTAATTGTATTTAATGAAATATTCAGATCCATAACAAAGGTTTTAAAAATCTACTTCACAAATTTCTGACTTAAGACTAGTCCAAAAATCTATACATAAAAGATTTATTACCGTGTTACTTTTTAATCTATTTCTGTCTTTTCTAACCAGCAATGTTGCCCTTGAGAACATCCGTTCTACTGATACGGAAGAAGCAAGTATATTCAGCACATCCCTCACCATTCGCGACAATGTACACGGAGAAAAATGATTTTGAAATTCGTAGCGATGATCACTATCCCGCCTAGGATTGAAGCAAATTTTTGCAATATAAGCAATGATTGCTTGTGATGATAGAAATGAATAATAGAAAAATAGCAAAGGGTACTAACGTGTATAGTAATGAAAAATTGTATCAATCATGCCTACGCTGTGGAGCATTCAGCGACAAACGGAGTTAGCGATGGTTCCCTCAGCCATTACAAAAACGTCATGAAATTGAATATGAAACATTGTATTGCCTCGCGTGGAGTGTGATTCATAATATTTTCAGGCAATGATTGCCAAGCAATGTATAGAGTAGATTCCAACACAGAAAAAAAGAATAGAACCATTACACGGTGTGGAATCATTCATAACATTTCGAGGTAATGATTCTCAAGCATTGTGTGCCGTACATCACTAAGATTATTCATAAAGTTTGTTGCTGAGGTGTAAGCACGAATCTACGAACGATTCATAAACTTTCAGTGAGTTGAAAATCTCAATCGTGCGGTAGAGCTAAGTCGGTATAAGCGTTACTTCGGTTAAGTTAGGTTGATTAGGTAGGTAGGATCGAATCCCCATTACTGAGAAAAAAATTTCTTTCTATCACAGCCTTGCATCCCGGATCAATCGGACGAGAGACCGTCGTGGAAGTATGAATTCTAAAAGAATTAATTTTTTTGCGTAATATTTGAGGATAATTCACGGCATCTTTTTTTGGGGTGATAGTATTGATCACTAAGTTTTGTGAGGAATAGGAAGTATGTTCGTTTAGTTCATATTGTAATAGAAACTCAATGAGTTAGCAGCGATCTTCATCTGAAGATGGGAACTATTACTACTCCCCGCATAAGCAACTGTTGATAGAAAAGTTCAGTTGTCACCAATTTGCTAACCTTTTTTTAGCAATGATCCCTCGTATTTCTAGCAATCATTCACTGTTCTTTCTTCTCCGTGCAGCCTGCTTGAAAAGCTGATAAGAGTAATTCATCCGTTTCATTCCGATCGGACTTATTATCTAATTCAAAAGTAATAGATTCTATTTCATCAACTAACATATTGAAGGCAACAACTGCAGTAGGTAATGTGACATATTTTTCTCCGCCAATAATAGTCGCTGGCAATTCTTTCGATTATTAACCTTTCGTTATTACTAATCTTGAACGTTTCTAAATCATTGTTATTGTCCCATAGCAGCTTGATCGCGGATTTCAATTTTATGGCAACATTCAACATCTCATACGTACTATTCCAACGTGTTTTTACATCCAAAATTGGTTTTACGTATTCAATATTTGTTGCTGCACAAAAACTCTCTAGTCGGTTGATTAGAATCTCAGAATTCCTGATTTTTATAATAGTATTTCTGATCCTGTTGATTATATTCAAAGCCCGTTGTGTGTCGTCATCATTTTCATCAATCTCATATTCCGAATCTGCGTGATCGACCTCACGAGTTACAAACTGAATATGATCTACATCAACATTCATTGATTTCAACATGTCTTGTATGGCTAAATTGATTATGTGCGCAAGACATCGAGAATGTTGATTTTCTGAATCAAATTCAAGCCCTGCTTTTTACATTAAAACATCGAGTTCTTCAATGAATGTCATGTTTGTTGAAGCATTATCTAAAGTTATTCCTTCACGGAGAAAAAGGAATTCGCTGTGGCAGCGAAATCGACTTTTGCTGGATTCCTTTTGCCAGAGCAGCAAATTTTTTGCTGTGACAGCAAACTATTTGCTGTTCCAGCAACCTTGTTAGCCACGACAGCGAATTTTTAGCTGTGGCAACAAAAAATGTTTGCTATCCCAGCAAAATTTGTTCGCTATTCTATATATAATACTGAAAATTTGCTGGCGGAGTAAACATTTTTTGCTGCCACAGCTAAAAAATTGCTGTCGTAGCTAACACGATTGCTGTTACAGCAAATTTTGAGCTAGGTCAGCAAAAAATTTTGCTATTCTATATATAATACCTCGATTTGCTGCGTCAGCAAATTTTTTCTCTCCGTGTTGTATCTTATTCAAAATTCCGTAGCTGTTTAACGTATCATAAAGAATTTTTGCGATATCTACTCCCTTAATTTTTCCTTTAGCTGCGACGAGACCATCAAGGGCAGTAGACTGAATTTCCAATTTCTCATCTACCAGGTGTGTAAGTATGAAACCGGAATTTGCCCAAAGGTGGCGCTAGATGTCGATGCAGTTACCGACAACACATCACGCCAGCGGTGTCTTGTTATTGTATTGATATCCGACAAAAATTTCCAACTCACAATAACACGAGTTTCATTCAGTAGCATTAGTTCATGAGAGATAAACCTGTCGAGTTTCGTGCCAACAAATTACGATCCGCGGACAGCACTATTTTTCTGTTTTCATCTGAAGAAAACCGCAGCCGAATCGCATCGAATGCTTGTAGAGGCGTTTGGTGAGCATGCTCTTGGTAAAACCCAGTGTTTCGGGTGGTTCAAACGGTTCAAAAGTGGCGATTTTGACGTCAGGAACGAAGAACGTGGAAGACCACCGAAAAAGTTTGGAGACGCTGACCTGCAAGCCTTGTTGGACGAAGACGACCCTCAAACACAACAACAACTGGCGGATCAGTTAAAGGTGACCCGAGAAGCCATCTCCCTTCGGTTGGAAGCCATGGGGAAGATACAAAAGGTGGGGAAATGGGTTCCACATGAACTCAACGAAAGACAGCAGGAAAACCGCAAAACATCAAGCGAAATGCTGCTCGCCAGGTTCCAAAGAAAGTCATTTCTCCATCGAATTGTGACTGGCGATGAAAAGTGGATATATTTCGAGAATCCTAAGCGCAAAAAGTCATGGGTTACTCCGGGTGAACCATCAACATCGACGGCAAGACCAAACCGCTACTGACGAAAGACAATGCTGTGTGTTTGGTGGGATCAGAAGGGTGTAATCTACTACGAGCTGCTGAAACCTGGGGAAACTGTCAATACTCAACGCTACCGACAACAAATGATCGATTTGGATCGAGTTTTGCGTGAAAAACGACCAGAATACCAACAAAGACGACACAAGGTGATTTTGCTGCATTACAATGCACCAGCACACAAAGCAAAACAGGTCCAGGAAACGATAGAGTCGTTCCGTTGGGAGATTCTTCAGCACGCGCCTTACTCACTGGACCTTGCCCCATCCGATTACTACTTGTTTGCATCGATGGGACACGCACTTGCTGAGCAGCGCTTTACTTCTTACGAAGATGTACGAAAATGGCTCGATGACTGGTTTGCCTCAAAAGAGCAACAGTTCTTTTGACGCGGAATCCACAAATTGCCAGAAAGATGGAGAAAATGTATAGATAGCGACGGACAATATTATGAATAAGTTACTTTGTATCATATCATTACAATGAACGTGTTTTTTCTGTACAAAAATTCCGGTTTCATACTTACACACCTGGTATGTAATGTACTGTGATTCCATAAAATGATGTGAAATTTTGAGATGTCCATCCATCCACAGTGAAAGAAAATTTTGAATCATTATTTTGTAGGATATTTTTCAAATTATTTTGCATTTCAGGAAATTCTGCCATGACTTTCTCCTTCATGGAATTCCTCAGCGGCATTTTGATATTCTTATTCATTAGAAAAAATAATGTTTGGGACGCTTTATCGTTGAAAAAAGAGAGTGGAGGATTTTTATATGCCACCCATACTACAAGAAATCTGTCCATATCCACATCTTTCTTAGCATCCTAAAAAAATAAAGAATTGTATATGAATTTCATTAAAGGGATTTTTTAGGATATGTTTTGAAAAAAAAATTCAATCGAATTACGAAAGTGAAAGCTTAAATACTCATCCGTCACCAGAACACCGATCACATGTTCATTTCATTAGAAAATTTTTTGAAATTCCATAAAAAAAACATGTGAAGCAATTAATATGTGGGGGATCTAAATATATAAGTGAATTATTTGAAAAGTTCTCTGAAAATATGCAATTCCAACCTTTTCTTAATTTTGACTTGATTTTGGTAATTTGTGAATGTAATTTTCCGAATTCTCAACATTCCCTCCTAGTTTTCTATACTGTAAAAAATTTCTGATGAATCGACCACATTCAGAGTTAGTACCAAAATTACCAACTTTGGATGTTGGGCTGTTCCCTAACAGCACAATGTGCCTCTGGGACATTTGTTTGAACGTTCAGAAAACCTTCCATAAGCGTTCCAGGGGCACGAAACAAAATATGTCTTCCGTACATTCAGTGTGTGCTTTTACAATCGGTTGGAATAAGTTGCAATGATATTACAGCATTTTTTAAGAGCAAATTTACAATCAAGAACGGAGATTGAGTTTAAATTTTTTTTACAGAGTACGTACCATAACGCATGAAACTTTTTCAAACAAGTCAACATAGGTTTTTCACTTACGTGTAGGAATGTATTCATATCATCGAGTCTCCTTTGTCCCTTTGGCAATGGATTGGCTGCATTTTTGAATAGTTTTTTATATACCCTTTGGTGATAAATTTTCAAATGTTGTCTCAATCCACTTGTATTGCCACCCTTCATTTTTATTTCTGTATAGAGTTTTTCTTCTTCATGAATGGAATTGTGGAGAAACGAGGAAGTTGGAATGATTCCAGAGGGGGTAGGGGGGCACTTTATGGGATTGAATACACAAAAAAGCAAGATTACGAATTACCACATCACAGGCATAACAGAGTCACGATGGGACATCAAAGATTCTTTCGAGAATCTCTGGAAATTTCGATAGTTTTGATCAGAAAATTCTATTAAGCATCTAATAAAATTCCAACTGTTTAGTTCCAGTTAAAATTGCATACAATTCAGGGGCAACATTATTGGAATTTCATGATGTGCTGAGCAGAGCCGTCAGAATTCCATTAGAAATTGAGCAGAATTATTGGAATCTCATGTTCTGGTGAATCGAACTGTTGGGATTGTATTAAACACTGAACAGAGTTGTTTGAATTTCATAAGATCTTGAGGAAAACTTCTGCAATGGTATTGCTACAGCAGCTAAATCTTAGCTACTATAGCAATAACTTTTGTTTAGCACAGTAGTTATCATAATTGATTTTTGGATATCCAAATATTAATAATATCTTATTTTCCCGTGTGAGATTTGGTCATTTTCTGCATGGACCTATCAGAATTTGCCGATAATATGGCCAGAGCATAATTTCCAGTGGAAAATTCCTAGATGGACAGAATGGCAAAATTTGCATGCGGCCTCAGATTTCCACCAGAAACAGTTTTGGATCCCATCCGGGACCTCTAAGTCCCTGTAAACTTGAAACTCCAGTGGTTTCGGTCGGGAACCCGAAGATCAGAACGAGTCCTGAATGGGAACTCGACTGGTCTCGAGTGGGTATCAAAGTCCGCATGCAAATTTTCACACGGAATTCCATGATTCACTGATCTAAACTGTGAATATCGAGATATCCATTAACCAGAAGTTATGAGATTCAATGAGTTGTTAAACAAAACTATTCGAAACCTATGAATTGCTGAGCAGAACTATTAAAATTTCACGGAATGCTGACTGGAATTATCGAGATCTCTGATTTTCTCAATGGAACTCCCCTCGCAGAAAAATATTATGACCGGCCGCATGTTTCATAAGAAACCGCTCATTTTAGTCCACTTGACCTGGTCCTGATGAGGTCATACTTTGGCATTTTAAGAAAAGTGAGCAGTGATATTAGAACCATTTCGAATGCTCAAAACTAGCAGGTGTTGATTGTCCATCAAACAAATTCCTATTCGACTACACTGAGAAAAAAGAAAGTGGACTCAACTACGCACGACAGTTGGATACGTTCAAATGCAATCCTTCGTCAACTTAATTTGAATACACGGTTCATTCAAATACGCATAGTTGAGTCAACTACGAATTTAATTGAGTTGATCAAGTATTGCATTTGAACGTATCCAACTGTCGGGCGTAGTTGACACCGCTATTTTGTTTTCTGTGTAGAATTAAAAGTAGTTTGAAAATCAATGAGATTGGATATTTTCAGTAGCTACTATTTCTCCATGGATTAAAATAATTTGTGCAATGGATGAAAAACCAATTCCAGAACATGGAGATCTCTAGTTGAACAACCTCATTGAATGTGATCAAATTAAATAAGATGATTCGGTGAGAAAATTATCTAATTTTCAATTGGAGCTGATCAGATTCAATAAAATTTTCATTGAATCTCATTGAACCCTTCGAAAAAAAATTGAACAGCTAAAAGTTAGTCACAAGATTTCCTCGCTCTTTGGAAGAGTT
Source organism: Gonatopus flavifemur (assembly GCA_018340375.1). Classification (NCBI taxonomy): domain Eukaryota; kingdom Metazoa; phylum Arthropoda; class Insecta; order Hymenoptera; family Dryinidae; genus Gonatopus; species Gonatopus flavifemur. The sequence continues at coordinate 58,807 of JAFFJZ010000105.1, forward strand.
GAACCAGATCGATGCATTTGTTCAATCAAGGAGGGTCAACTTTGTAAGAACTCATCTACCGTAATCAACTTCTTACATTCAGTATTTCTCATTTCGATCATTGCGCAAGGCTAATTTTCATCGATAAAGAATGTATTTGTCTGTTTTAAATTTTGAAATAAAAAGGGAAAAAAGAGAATATGTGTGTCATTAAAGCTATAAATCGATTGTCAATTCATTTGTAAGCTTAATTGGGTGTGAAGTACTTCTTTGCCTCGATTTATCGGATTTTCCGAAGAATAAATGCAACACATGTTCGGTGTTGTACATTACAACGATTGTCGCTCAATCGAGGGGAACTTCACGGTCATTTCTGAACCTAATATAAAACGATGTGTAGAATATAATTGGGTGAATCGGCGAGACGAGACGAGAAGAGACGAGGGAGGCAGAGAGCAGATTAGAGACAAGATCCAACAGCGGCGTAAGTTGAGTAACGGGAGATAGTTTCTCCTTTTATCGACTTCATCGATGGTTTTATTTAGAAAAAGATGAATAGAGGGAAGAAAAAAGAACGAAACGTTCAAGATCTCGCGCCTGATTCTTTAGTGCCCTGTTCAACGATTGACAAACGACACACGCGTTCCGTTGATTGGTAAAATAAATTTCTACCGATCGGACTCTCGTTAAATTCGATTCTCAATTTGCCGTTCCCTTTTTGTTCCAACTTCTCCTTCAATTATTCTCTTTCTTACCTCTTCTCAAGTGTTTTTTTTTATTGCTCAATCGCGAGATCCAATTAGCGCACGCTTTCACGTCCCTTTGGCGTACGAGCGGCTACACTTCGAGTCTTTACCGCCACCCGCCGACCTCTGTGCGCTAAAAATCCTTTGGGCATACGCGCTGTTAGAATTTTAATGTCGATTTTCACATTATACGCTCTATCGTGGAAGTCTGAGAATTCCAAAACGTGTGCAGTCTATGGAGTGGTAGTGTTTTTAATTAAATGCCCCGTAGAGACAAACTTCATGTAATTGCTTGATATGACTGATTTTACGATAATTCCATTCAGGAAATTATTGAAAGCTAGTGGAACGATCTGCAGCTATTGCATGTTTCAAACCCTTTGTAAAATTCCGTAACAAGTAATGATTGAGATACCGTATACGTGATTGAATGATCTCTACGATACCGATAAAATTAGGTAAATTTACTTTGAAATTGAATTTGTGATTATTTTATCCACTTTCAGGGAATTTGAATTTTGGATGCAGCTGCTCTTCCATGGTATTTGGCTTCCACAATTCTTGTTCATTCACTTCAATTCTTGAAAAAACGATACTGTCAAGGCTCTAGTCATTGACTTGATGATATCTAGATAGTACAGCATAATTGAGGCTGTACATTGTGAGAAATTTATTATTAACCAGAGGGCTCCGTTCCCTGACTGCTTCGCTTCGCTCAGCAGTCCGACCCCCTTCAAAATTCGCTTCGCTCATTTTTAACTAATCGTGGTCTACATATGCTCGCTGCGCTCGCATCTTGAACAATTCAGATATCCGGGGATACATGAAAAGGCACTCATAGGTTTTTTGCTCGACTAAAAATAATTTTGATGTAACATTCAGAAAACCTGAAACTAATTACATACCAGTCTTTATACCATCTTCGAATGACTTAGAAACATGTTTCTAAACAACTGCAGAATTCGGACAAGTGTCCTGGTGAAAATGAAGCATGGATGTGTGACAAGAGCCTGAGCTGAGAGTCAATAAAGAGTAACGGAGAGTCATCTGGGCGTGATTTGGGAAAGAATTGGAATATTTTCACGCTTGATTTGTTTCAATAACTGCTTACTTCGCTTTTGGATTCTCACTACGGTGGAGTTGTCATAACGCCAACCAGCTTCTGAAGAGTATTCGGATACAAGAAAGCTTACAAGGGAAAACCGAAACTCTTATTTTTTTGTCAACATTTGATTCTAGATTTGGATTGAGTACCCTCGGAAACCTACAGAATCTATGTTTCATATAAATCTGTCCACAAATGCGAAAATGACTGGATTCAGGTTTGCTATATTGGATTCATCATCTTGAATCAGGTTTCTGACTAGATGTTTGGATTAAGTACCCCCGAAAACCTACAGAACCCATGTTCCATGTAAAATTGCCCACAAATGCGAAAATGACGACGAATTTTTTCCGAGATCACCTATTTTTTTAGGAAAAAGGGGGCGTCCATTAATTACGTGGGGTGTTTAGGGGGGGAGGGGTCAAGCTAAATCTCACTAAATCTTACTTGGGGGAGGGGGGGTCTTAGCAAATGTCACGTAATTTTTTTTCTAGCAGAAAACGGTGTAAATATGCGTGAAAGTGAAGTTATAAAGGTGAAAAATATTTCTAGAATAAACTATGGCAAAATCTGACACAACAGTGTTTACAGTCATTTACGCATTTACACCCAAAACACACATTTTTAAAAACCTCACGTGGGATTTGGGAGGGGGTTGCGGAAAATCTTACGAAATCTCACCAAGAGGGGGGGGAGGGGGTCAAAAATCCTGAAAAATGACCCACGTAATTAATGGACGCCCCCAAAAATAAAAAGACATAGAAGTACTTGTCCGATTCCAATAAAAATTGAATGGTCCTTGGGGAAGGGTTTGAAGAAGGTCCCCTATAAATTTCAGTCCATTTGGTACACTTGCTCCAGAGTGATCCCGACTACAAATAGACTGCAGACTCACAGACAACCCCACGGATTATCAATCAGTATTGCGTGAAATGAAAAACTATCTAACTTTCAATTGGATTACTCAAATATTTCAGAAGTTACGGTCAGAGGTTACGATGGCGAGTACAATAGGCACTTCGTGCCGGTATACTACGTATACCGGTGAGTGCCTAAAAATGACTGGTTTTCCAATTAGTCGGGGGATAAACTTGACATAATGATTTTATATACTTAGCATGAGATCACAAATTGATGAGAAAAAGTAGTAATTTTTCATGTTACGGAGTTTGAAAATTAAAACCAGCAAGAATGCATGTTGAAAAACAGTAATTTCTTATGACACAATTTGTAAACGAAAATTCTAAATTGGTGAGATTTATATGAATTGAAAACCATAGTATTGTCAAGAATGATGCGCGGCTCCGGGGAAATAAGCACGGTTTGTGATCACAGACAATCATGTTCGACGCGGAAGAGGACAAATTTTTTCTCGGTTAAAATGACGCTATAAAAAATTACTGATATTTTCCATCAATTTCTTATCACATGTCGAGTACACGGAAAAAATAATTTAGCTGCAGCAGCTAAGTAGCTAGCACGAACACGGACAGCCATTAAATTAACTCTTGCAGCTAAATTTTAGCTGTTACCGCAAATAAATTAACTACAAATGCAAATTTTTTTGTTGTCACAGCTAAAATTTAGCTGCAGGAGCCAATTGAATGGCTGTCCGTGTCCGTGCTAGCCACTTAGCTGCTGCAGCTAAATTATTTTTTCCGTGTATATCCCTCATTTACTGACAGAAACCAGTAATTTTGAATGATAAATTTGGTAAGAGCATTATAAAGTTCTGATTAAGATTTGAATTTTTCATTGAAGAATTCTATCAAATTTGACCAAATCTGATCGAAAATGATTGAACAGCTCATACAACATAAATTCCTGTGCAACCATTAGTCTCACCTTGTTTTTTATGTTCACGTAAAGTTCTAGAAATTTCCTGTATGCATGTGATCGGAGGTTCCATAAATCCGAACAAGTTCCTAGCAACACGACAACAACTGATGGTAAGATCACAGGTTTATAGCATGTTGTTGAGCGTTTGGCAACACAGAGTCCTTGCAAATTGTTCCCAACTGTTGCTCATGCCCGGCAATTGATACCCAAATCACATTCGCAAAAAATTCTCCAAAGCATTCGAATTTCCTAAAGACCTTTTCAAGAGTACTGAAAATAATCTGAAGAATCCTGATAGAAAACATCAATAGCTCCCAGATATTCAAGTACTAAAGTATTGTTCATGTTTTGTTTCATAATATTGAAACTAATTGTGTACTTATCAGAGAATTCTTTGGGATAATTGATATCATAAATAAAGAACCAATTAGGAAATAGTATTCAATGAAATTTCATCACAAATTTTTATAAAGTATCGTAAATTTCAGACCCTGAAAAGTTTTCAGTTATATTCGGAAAATTGAAAATCCAAATAAAACAAGTCCTCATAGAAAACACTTTGGTATCTATCAGTATACCGATGAAATAACCCCTGAGATCTATCCAATGTTTTATCATAAATTCTTGAATATCTACTGAAATTTCCATATCGATAACTTTTATTTATTATGAATCTGCATGAAAACATGGAGAGAACAAAACATGATTCTGCTGAGGCTGAGAGAAATGCGGATCATGTCGATGTACATTTGCGATTCATTGATTTCATTTGAGAGCCGTTTACATGAACGGTTCCACCTGTATCGTGACTATGAGGCTATCTTCAATGTTTTGGTGAGTACGTTGGTGCAAAATTCAGATGCTAGATGCAATGAATCTCAATTAAAATGGAATATTCCTGTCCCAGATACTGTAAAATTTCACGATTACACTGTAAAAAATAAGTGTAAAATTACTGCACACCCACGTAGAAATTCCGGTACTAAGCCGATGGTGACGAACGGATCGGTACTGAAAAGGTATGGGCCACCAACGGTTGTCTGCCGATTGCGGATCGGTACTTAACCGACTTCATTTTAAGTTCTTGTCGGTACTGGTTCGATATTTGAACCAACTGTTATTGACCGCTCTTCCACCAATGTTGGATTAACAAGGGCACAATTTTAGTACACAAGCGTTGGCCTCCAACGTTGATTCGATACCGAACCAATGTGAATAAATATCTCGTATACTTTGAGAGAAGACTTGATTGGTCATGTAGAAATTGACGAATGGTCCAGTACCGGCTTGATACAGGCTGCCAGTTTGCAACCGTTGGCGGTCATCCTATGATCCAATAGTAAATTCCAATCTAAATTCCTCCTAGTGCAGAAATTTTGATGATGCATTCAAAACCTTCCAAAGTTACAACAGCGCAAATAACGGTTGAGTAACAATCGTCGGTACTTGAATAGCGATCAATACTAGTAGTATTAGTTCTCAATGTCGGTACCACACTGATTTCCAGTACTGAATTGATGTTGGTAACCGGTACCAGATTAGAGTTATTTGGCGTTATCATTCCGTAGTCCGCCCGACACTGGCCGCCAACGGTTGCACCCTGGCAGCCTGTATCGAGCCGGTACTGGACCATCCGTCAATTTCTACGTAGGCAGCTTTACTTATACTGTTCATGTGAAGTGCATTTCTACTAACATTAAAGGCAATTCTGATCTACCTGTGTGTCACCTGTCAATTCACAGGGATACTAGGATCCCACATAGCACAAATGTCTCAGGAATATTTCCAGAATATTTTGCAATATTCTGGAGACATTGCTGAGACATTTTTGCTATGAAAGATGGTAATTTTCAAAGTACCAAGTACTGATAAAATGAGATTACACCCACATACCAATGTGAAATTGCTTGGAAATTTTGGTAAAAATACTGTTGACATATATATGCGTGTAAATTTACCTTCGTAAATATGTGTAAATTCACTAGTGTGCTTAGTTAGTAGCCTGTGGTTTTTGCAAAATATTATATAGGTGGATTCTCTTGCCATTGAAATCTTTCATTCGCAAGAGTTTTTACAGCTACTACACTGGTATGTGTCGGGTTTAAGAGTAGGAAGAGAACCCATTTCATCATTTCATTTGAATGTCGTATACGTGCACTGTTTCATCGGTATCATGACTATCTTCATGTTCAGATGTGTATTACAGAGAATTTTCTCCGCATGTAAATCTCATTCTAGAACTTCCGATTGTGATGAGACCGGTAGAAAATTCGAATCATACAGAAATACATTTGCGATTGATTTCCGAAACAAATCATATCGGACACAAAGCATCGAATTCTGGAACATAACCAACACAATATGATCCAACTGATTATAAGCATTGATGAAAAATTTATCTGAAAAGACATCAGGAGCCACAATGCATTTTCTCAATAATCATGCCCGCGATAATGAGCATACCCTTGGTTTGAACGTTAGAGGTTGAATTTCACTTTCTCAACAAGTAAACTCGCATTTTTTACTATAACCATTCTGATGAAAGTCAAAACATTTTTCTTCAAACCCAAAATTTGAAATATGAAAACACATGAGTGATTAAATTAAATCTTTTAAATTAATGAATAATTTCCTTTTAGATGAATTTGAAAGAGAAAGTGCATGCATTATGCATAATTGGTTACTTTGCTGTATAATTTGGCAGGAGGTGGAACTGCATAGAGGTGCATAATAAAATCAGTTGACAAAGCATAATCTTCATACAAAAAGTTGGTCACCCTGTAGAAAACGATGCCAACCGACTTCACTTCAATGAGCTGTTCAATCATTTTCAATCAGATTTGGTCAAATTTAATAGAATTCTTCAATGAAAAATTCAAATCTTAATCAAAACTTTATAATGTTTTTACCAAATCCCATTCGATTTGATTTGAATGAATCGTGTGAATTTGTGCGATTAGAGATAATTTCCAATTCCAATTCAATTTTTCAATATCGTTTCATTGGCCTTCACTGACAGATCAGTTGGCCTTTCTGACATATCAATTCGTCTTTGTGCGATGAATTGGGATGAAAGTATATCACCCTAGACTATTCCTAATGTAATCTTCCTCATCATTCAAATCCAATATTTCAATTTTGATTAATTCAAATTTTTCCCGCCAATATTCAAGCTGATCGATTTGTTATGTCACTTGAACGTTTCAGAATTACTTTCATCACAATTGTAATTATATGTGAATCAGGAATGATATCGCTATTCCAGGGGTCATAATTCCTTATATGGTTCATTTTTGAGTTCACAATATTCAGTTACAATCGAATGAATACGTCAAGGCCGTATAAAAATATGAATGAAGGGTGACATCAGGGACGAATTGGAACCAGATCTGGGCCCGATCAAGCGAGCGTTACATCGCTCATCAAAACTTGATTTGAAACCAAATAATAATAATTGGGACCTGATCGGCGCCCAATTTCATTTTCTACACGGGTCATTACGGTTGCGCAGAATTCGTTGTTCCTCGAAGAATATTCGTTCCTTCGTCGAGAGGAAAAGTTGTAAAATTTACATCTTGCGGATTCAATATTTGAACGATTTCCAAAAATAGGTCGATGTCCCACAATTTTAGTTGTTTTTACAGTGGGGGATGTAAGATTCACATCAGCTGTAGTACATCTAACATTCGCTGGGTAAAATCAACTTGAATTGTGGTAGCGCGCACTAATTTTGAAATCGTCCTAATATTGACTTTGCGAGATGCAAATTTGACAACTTTTTTTTCTCAGTGTTGAGTGACGGAATCCAGATTGTTGAACACAAAATTCATCGTGAAGGAATGGGAATTGTTGTTGTCTGGAAAACACGTCTTCTGGATAACCCCAACCAGAAATTTACAACAGGTGCAGTACCCGTGTGGAAATCAATCGTGGGCATCCTTAAGTATGTCCGGGCCCCGTAAGGGTGGAACTTGGGCATCCAATATAAGAGTCCCACCCACGGCCCATGTGGGCCCCAGTTAGGGTCGCTAGTGTACTCCCCGGATATTTCAATCTACAGATGCTCACCCACAGCCCATATAGGCCCTGGGCAACATAAATTATATGTTTTATACTTGTGAGAAACGTTCATCCAATGTTCATATGAATCAAATGCACAATAATTGTTGACAATAATAATGAATAACTTTTTCCAGGTGCTCTATAAGCGTTCATGTATATAAAAGTGACATAACAAATATTTTACATATTTTTTGTGATGTATTAAGTTTCATCATGATTAATTTCCTTCCCACAAAATTAAGAGGAAAAGTTGCATTTTTAACTGATTCTGGATCAATTTTCCATACTTTGACTATATTTGATGCTTCAGGAAGAGAATATATTCTCTTTTTCGACATTAAGATTTGCCCGTAAATAAATATTGCGGATGCCATTGTTTGAGAACCATACATCTTTTTGATTTCCATTAGATAGCTCTTTCTGAGGAGAACCACATTATTCGGAGTTTTGGTTGTTAGGTACTTCACAACTACTTCTTTGACAAACAAAGTAGCATCAATGAATTTGGATGTTTTAATTTTGAATTTGATTGGCAATGACATTTTCTTCTTTTTGCTGGAGCAAATTCATTTGTCTTTTATCTGAGGAATATCACCCAAATATCCTGGGGCCTAGCGCAGGATGAAATTTGAAAATTCATATGAACTAAAATGAACTCCCTGAGTTGGTCCAAGTGGAATTTTTGATGAGGGCCAAGTTTGGGAACCACGACGGGGCCTAGATTAAAAAGCGTAACACCTCAAGTTGGGGCCAACCCAGGTGTCCTAACCAGGGCCACATTTCAAGTAGAGATTATAAACCTGGCCCAGGTCTGAGCCCGGAAAAATTTCCACACGGGTACTGCACCAGTACTAGCCAAGACTGGCAGGGTACTGGCATTTGTCTGGAATGATAACACCTTCCAGTACTGGGGATTGAGTACTAATACCATTATTCGCAATCAGTGCAGGGCCAGTACTGGGTTAGTACCTGGCCGGTATTAAGTTCTCAGTACTGGTTTATCAGTACAGGCATAGTAGTGTATTTTTATGTATCCAGTACTGATCCCGTGCGTGTTGATCAAGTGTTGGAGACCCAATACTGGCACTGTACTGCACCTGTTGTCAACATTGGCATATTTCGGATTTTTCTGATTGGGACGAAACTCATGGTCATCTGAACAGAACTGACTTCTTTGGAATCAAATTTTCTGATTCTTCATCACAGTTTGCAACTCCTACGAGGGAGAGAAAATATGTTTCCGGGGGCACAGATCTAACGTGATTCAACACAGAACTCACAGTGAATGAGCGCACATTGACAAATTTTGCGTCATTTTTTCATAATACGCATTTTTGTGTAAAATATTTAACACTTTTGTGTATTAATTCGTCACAATTGTATTAAATTAACACACAATCATGTCAAATCAACACACCAAACTGTTGAATATTTCATACAATCATGTGTATTGCGTAAAAATGACGTGCAATTATTTACTTTGTGGGAACTCAGGTCAAAGCTCACTTCTCCGAAGTTTAATCTTGTCAATTCTCATCATGGGTTTGGGAGATTCGTCAAGAGTTCTTGGCTGGTATGGTGAAGTTTTGGAGAATACACATCGTGTGAGGCACGGAACTCACATTATTGAACGTGAAACTCACGATCAAGAGAACTGCTTACCCAATTCCTTTTGAATGTTCCGAAAGGTCCAAAAACTCAGGTTGTTTTGCTTCAAAGTACTGTGACTCAACCGCGTTCAGAATACAAACGACAAAACTCCTTAAGATGACCTTCTAGGGTGTGTACAAGATTTTTTCGCAGACTAGAATTTTTCCGTATATTAACAATTTGTTTTTACAATTCTCGAAATCCCCAAAATTCCAGGTCTCCTCGCTTAAAGGTGTTAATAACTCAGTAGGGTTTATTTCCATCTTCTTCTCAAGCAGCTAGATTGACGTTACTTTTTCAATCGATCCGTCCAATTCCGGAATAAAAAAACGTATAACAACCTGCATGTATCAAAATCGATTGACTTCTCTCTGCGTCAACGAGTTTTTATTATAGATCCCAAATGGAAAAATGGAATACAGGGCCTCGAATACAATTATCCTTGAAAAAAAGCGGTAGTTCTGAAACATCCTGTACTTGCATACACGTGAAGATTTAATTTATGCTTCGCAGAGGGGAAAATTTGAAATTCGTACATAAACCGGATTCGAAGCACGCTTTACACACGGTAATTGTTGGTTTGCGAAAGATTGGTACGTTAATCGATTCATTCAAAATAATTGGTACCCATCTCGTCTCAAATGAGTTCAATAAGCCAACATTCGAGCCAGTTCTTCGCTCTTTTATTACGTATCGTGATTATGTACAATAAATGATGATGCTCTCTGTTCCCATGTTCTCGATTCGATAAATTGAATTGAATAATTTTGTGAAATTTCTTTTGAATTGAAAATTGCGCATGAATTTGAAAGTAAATATTTGGTTTTTCTTTTATGTTTCAGGTACGTGAATGCGTTCATTCAAATTACCATTCTCCAAGAGAGTCTATCCTGAGTCGTAAGTTTTGCGAATCATTGAAAATATTATGATAAATCGATCGCGATTGATCGAATGTTCATATTCCACATCCTAATCCATCATCAAAATCGATCTCACACGAGATGATAAGTAAGGTAACAAAAAGAGCCGGCATAAATAATTCAGTGATCGAGTTTATTGAATATTTGGTTGAGTTGAATGACGGGTACCGTGGGTATTATTTTGTTTCATGCCTTGTAATGATCGAACACGATAAAAGTGATTGAAAATAATGGGAGATTTTATAATTTATCGGAATTTGATTCCGTATGATACAAAAGAATTCGAAGCAACGCGGTTTATGCAGATTTCTTCCATTGAAGGTAGAACTTTTTCAAAGTTTGAATGTAAAATGCGAGAAAAAGGAAGTAATTGGCACCTACATGAGAGAAAACGAGTCGACTTATGGCGTAAATCTCATTAATTTCAACCAGGCCTCAGCCGCGCCTCTTTTGTACCAAAGAAATCGTTCATTACCGCCTACCTCTCCTCGCATCAAACCAATCTTCCTCAAGTGCGACGTAATTACACATTATTCAGATGTTTTTCTTTCTCTTCTCTTCAAGTAGGTATTCCTTGTCGATAAGAGATTTAAGACTGTGCTAAATTCTCAATTATCTTTCACGATCCTCTTTTGAAAAAACCAAATTCTTTCCAAAAAAGGAACGAAAACGGTACAAGGTCGTGGGGGAATGGAAAACATCTGATCGTTTCAAATTCGTTATATTTCTTTATAATTTTCAAAACTATGTTTCTGTTTCCTCTTAACAGATTTCTCAAAGTCTTTCGATTCGAGTAGTGGATTAAATTCAAATGCGCATCATCGTCTCTGATCCTATGGAATCTCAGAGTATTATGAGATTCAATGGATTGTTATAAATTATTTATAGTAAGATCGATGATTCTATCATTCTTTCCGTATTTATTGATTCAATACGGAAATTCCAAATCGATGAGCGTGAAATTGATAATTTTCATTGCACATCGTTTTTTTTATATCCCTCGTATTTTTCAATTGCTTTGCACAGCTGTCGCAAACTCAGACATGGTTTCCTCGACTCGAATAACATTTACTTGTCACATTCTACACAGGATTTGAACTGTGAGATCGGCAACATATGTTTATGAAATGGGAGCAAGTAGTGTTTGCAGAAAAATTTGCATGTGAAATAAATGCTCAAGGCGGTTCATGGTTTCCATGTATATTTGAATTAGCACGTGTTTCTCAACTTATACGTTCATTCAACATTTTTCAAGCCTCCTTCTACGTAGATAAATGAAAAAAGGAATGAAGAAATACGTTATCTGAATAGAATTTTAATGGGTCGCGGTGCCTGCCATTCAGTTTCACTTCATTACATTCTTGGGCATAAATGTAGGATTCATTAGACAAGGCAAAACAAAATATATATATTCATGATAAGGCGTCGTATGATAGGTATTATTTAGGTATTCAATGATCGAGATGCGGAGAAATTCCAAGTTTACTTCCATAACTTTGAAATTGAAGTTTTGAAACATATTTTCGATCGATTCATTTTGTTAGGTCAACAACTAAAATTCAACTGGGATAGTTTCAGTGATATTAACCCTTCAAGTGCACACATCCTTTCACACCTCCGGAGTACATACAGGTGCAAATTCGCACCACGCAACTTTACCGATTAATAACTCGGTTCCTATTTGACCAATTTGACCTTCTTTTTTTACAATTTGAAGAAAAAACTGTGCAGATCGACGTGGTATGGAAGAAAATTTACAAATATCTCATTTGATTAGTGAAAAAAACGCGAGAGTGAAATCAATTTTTGACAAAAAACGTAAAGTATGAAAATAGTTGGTGCGAATTCGCACCTGTGTGTACTTGAAGGGTTAAATTCTCTATTCCGCTTTTGGGTACATAGCTTTTGATCAAATTCCATCCTTGAATCACGAGGTGATCGTTGTTATCCAATAACAATTTTTCTTCGTACACATACTCATTTCCGGACAGCATCGGTGCTTGAAAATCGACAACAAATTAGAGAGGAAGAATAACTTTGGTGGCACAGTTCCACGTAATCGAAAATATTGGATTAAGAAAAAGTACTTGTTGATTTGTCTGGAAGGCAGGGACCAAACATTCCAACTATAAAACATGTTTCAGAAACGTCGTAGTTCACCTTTGTTATTGGAATTTGATAAACTTATTCTGTTCCGCATGAAGTGTAATGGGTATACATGAATTATAAATATCCTGGTGACAATGACCGAATTGAACAAACAATTGGAACCGCTTGCCGATGTTGATATAGAATAACAATAAGGATTCGTATCAAGGTTAAAGATCTTCAAGTCTCTTACGAGTTCATTGTTCTTTAATGTCGAACAAGAAGTAAAAGAATGATAATAATCTAACTTGTTTGTTTGTTTTCAAACCATCCACTGATTGTTCCAAGAAAATTCTTGAAATTGATTAATAAAAAACATGAGAACGAAATCTTGGGTGCAGGTATGGAATCATTGTATAGGAATATTCCGATTCAGTATATTTGAGGTTTATAGTTCTCGAAATTGAAATTTTCTGACTTCTTTCGCGACTTTTTTTAGATGCAATGAAAAACATTCTCTCCGATTTCGAAGATAAAGAACCTAGAAAGAATACTACACGGAAAAAATTCTACAATACTGAATACTGTAGCCGACAAGACTGGCTCGTGCTATGGAAAAAAAACATTAACACGAACCAGTCGTGTCTCCGCAGTAGAGAATAGTGTAAAAAAACGACTCTCTACTGCGGAGACACAACTGGTTCGTGTTGCTACAGTAACCCGCAGTGTTGAGATTATTTTTTTTTCATAACACGAGCCAGTTGTGTGGGCTACAGGACTCAATATTGTAAGATTTTCTCCGTGGATTCCCAGAGTGGCTACCAGCTCCTACAATCGGTTAAATTCGGTCATGAAAGATACTGAGAGTTTCACCCAGTACAAAAAGCTCAGCGATGTGTAGAATACAACCAATAATCAGCCAATGTATTGCAAGGGCGTATTCAAAATGTTTTTGGGAGGGTTCTATGTTATAGATGTTTATCTATATACATGAAATATTTAGTTGATAACAAAATGGAAAGAATTATGAATTTGGGGGAGGGAGGGAGCCGGACCTCCTGGACCACTCTCATAAAAATACTTTTGGATGTACGGTTCCCTACTGAAAATGAAGCGCGAGGAGTGATATCGAAGTTTGACTGAAATAGCACCCCGAAAAAAATAATTAGTTACCCTTACTACAAATTAGTTCCAGCAACTAGATACAGTTTTTGATATTTGGATAACTAAAACGGGCGTTGGCTCAACTAAATTCAAATTTAATTTCTCTGAATTTAGTTGCTGTTACTAATTTGAAGTTGCCTTTACTACAGCTTTTATTACTGGCTTCTATTCTTTTATTACTCGGAACTAATTTTCACAATTAACTTCAGTTCACTTGGTCAAATAAATTACACTGAAAATACAATTTGTTCCAGCCAAACAAAATTTTGGTTGAGATGAACGCAAAGAAACTTTTTGGTTGGCTGAAATAGAATTTCTTTAGGGTGAACAAAATTTGGTCCACAATAATTGAGGCTTTCTTACAGACAAATAAATTTTGTTTATCCTGAATAAATTTTATTTCAGCCAACCAAAAAGTTTCTTTGCGTTCATTTCAACCAAAATTTTGTTTCGCCGAAACAAATGTTTTCTCAGTGTATTTTTCTCGGTGCAACTATCCGTCAGAAAAGCGGAGTTGGAACGTTTTAACTCTTTATTTGTTCCAATATTTGCTTCCTTTGAGCGTGAATTTATACCGGGGTTTTCTGTCATTGCAGGATTCACGCAGAAATTTTGATTTTGATTTCCCTGACTTTTCCTGACTCAGTTGGCAAATGCGCAGTGATTGTGCGATAATAAATGTGTGGGATTCAGCTGGACAAAATATATTTCAGAATTTTGTTGCCACAATATAATATTTGAATAAAATCGATGTTATTTAAGAAGATCAATCAGTAGATAAAGATGATTCATCAATCATTTTAATAACCTTAGACATTCAAATGAATCATTTCCTTTTGTACATCAACGACATCATTGCCATCGTTATTTTTATCGAAGTTTTTATTGTTGTCGTCCCTAGAAACGTTGAGTATTACAGTACAAGATCATTCGAGCACAGCATGGAATTGGTTGATTGAAAAAGAAAAAATGAAATGACAATTCTGTATATCAACCCGTGACTACAACTTGATAGACTTTCAATAATCCATTTAATGAATTTCGAACGTGATACAATGGAGACACACTTTTCTCAAGTGTGCAACAAGACCTCTATGTTGCATGTCAGTTCCGGGCTTACCATACACGCACTTTGAACGTCATCTGGGAATCTCCAGCAATCAAACAATGATACATAGAAGATTCTTTCAAGTGCTATCGAACTTCACGTTACGTTACTTTACTGTATTCAGATTCATGAAGCTGGAATCACCACAATAACAAATTGCAATAGGAATTATTGGGGCATTAACTGCTATTTAACTGGTAATTTCCTATCATATTCCGGGTTTTTCTTGGCTCCACAAATTCTCCGAAAAATTGTGGCAGTTAAAGCTTCAAGGTAAACTGAGACCGCCACAAGAGTACGAAAGGTCTGTGCGGGAGAATTAAGTACTATTTGAATGCTCAGAATTTAAATCATTTCCGATTTTTTCCCATCACGGGTAGCTGAATTTTTCTGCTCTACAAATTTCCAGAAAAAATGTGGTGGTTCTGGGTGTTCGAGGTAAGCTGAAACCGGCCACATCATTATTGTTCCTACAAAACATGGGTTTCCGGATTACAGGGGCGAATTGTGTATCGGAGATCAAATAAAGAATTCTGAAATGCACTTTCGAATAACTATCCACGTGATACAGGGAGAGAAATTTGTAGTTGAATTTACTATGGGATTATTGCGGACGAGGAACAGACTGAATTTCTAATAGAATTTACTGTAAAACATTATGAATTTGATCAGGCTTCCATAGTCTCGTCATAGTAAATGTCAATGTAACTTCAGTTTGTTCCTCGGTTACGAACTACAATAGTAAATTCAACTCTCAACTTCTCTACATGTATTTAGGTGTTGACTAACCACTCGCAATCAGAACAATTTTCAATTTTTCTGTTGTCTAAACTTTTGCGAGTTAGAGGCCATTATTATATGTGGAAAACAGACTGAGGAATTTTGAAGTGTTGTTGCGGGCAATTTTCTATAGGAGAAATAGGCACTATCCGCACTACTCATCTATTCGTGTTCTGAATCATCTTCTATTTCTCTGCTCCGTGGGTTTCTGGGTTTCAGGCGAGTATTGCGTGTGGGAAACAGAATGGAGAATTTTAAGTAATCCCGAACTCTTCTGCTTCTTGAGTTTTGGGCAGTTTAAAGCGTAAATCACAGATGAGATGAAAAATTTTGAGGTTTTTTTTTTTGAAGAAATTCCTGACGCAGAGATTACTAAACGATTTCCGATTTTCGCCAGGCTGGCGAGAGGTCGAACACTCGGAACACCAAAATTTTATCCCGTACACTGAGAGAAATTTTTATTATACGTCTAACACAAATAGGGACAGCTATAATACATAATAAAAGATATTATATATGTAATTAACGTTATTATGCGTACAATAAAATTCATTATATGTGACCTGGCCTACGAAAAGGGAGCTTAGGTGTGAAAAAATCATTTTTCACTTTTTTGGCGATTTGGATGGAGTAAAATATGCTCTTTCGAATGGCACAAACCAAAAGTTTCTAACAGGTAGGGAAGTTTGCTAAAAATGTAAAAAAAGAAGAGCAGAAAAAGTTATATGAAGCAAATCGTACAAGACAAGGGATGTAGTAGATATGTAGAAATTAAGCGTTTGGCGGATAATAGACAGGGGTGGAGGGTTTCATCAAACCAGTCGTAAGACTGATTACTTCATGATGATGACTTATGTATTTATTCAGGTTGTATTTTCTATAATAATTATATATAAGGCATCTTAAGAAGAAATGTGACAAGTTTTCAGATTCCTGCAGGTTACACATCTGACAATTTTCGTATTGTTTTAATCTATAGCAAAGGCCATGGCATATGAATTTTATGTCACCATATTTGGAAACAAGACGGCATTGAAGGAAAATCTTAATCATGTTAAGTGGCACTCCATCAGAGAGGGAGAGAATTTATTACATTAATCTTGTCTCTAGGTATCTTGCAATACATCGACTCAAGCTTCCTGTAATTTTCCTCATCTTGCTGCAACAAATAGTGTTCGAATTTCTGGTAGACTTCTTTTGAGACATGCTCCCAGGTGGATACCGTGAGATCCAATAAGAGCCCTTCATATTCAATCTTTTTGAGAATCTCAGCAAAATTGCTTATCCAATTATATTTGTTCTTGGTACCTTGTCTTTTATATATCTCCACTTGTTTCAACAGACATACCCTAGGTAATCGATAATCTGCCATTTTTAACATTCTGATAACCCAATTCCAAGCCACGTTGAATATTTTTAGCTCAATCCTTTTGATTCCTAATTCTAATCTCAACGCAACGTTACTAGTGTTTCTCGGTAGATTGAATATACTTTTAAAGAATTCCATGTGAGCTTTTTCTGCATAATTTGAATATCGAAGCCCCCATATTTGAGATCCATATAACAGTATTGAAGTACATAAGCTTTCTTGTAGTGTGTTTATACATTTTATGGAGTTGGTTTTGGATCTTCCTACCACCGAGTTTACTCCTTGAATCGCAATTTTATTTTTCATGACCGCTGTCTGGGCGGCTTTAAGACCTAGTACAGAGCTACTGATTGGCGTTCCTAAATATACACTGAGAAAAAAAATGAAGTGAGCTCAACTTAAGCGTGTATTTGGACTGTATATAGTTACCACGAAGGAATTGTATTTGAACTAAACATAATTTCGTTGAGGCAATCACACAAAATTACGCTGATGTCGTTCAGCCAACTACATCACACTGTTATAGTATCATTAACGTTCATTTTGTTCAAACATCAATTTCATTCACTGGAGTTATCGTTGTAAGTTGAATCAATTCATTTCGTTAGTTGAAACAATTGTAGGAGAAATGTAATTGAACGCATTTTTAGTTGTAATAAAGAAATAATTATTTGAAAATCACCTGATCAGAGATGGTAGAATACAGGGTATGTAGTACATTAACAACTTTTGCAAGAGCAAAATGCGAAGCGCGCTGTAGAGAAACGGTTAGGACGTTAGTGTCTCAGATAGGTAGGTAAACTCAAGATAGGTAGGTTCGATTCCCCTCAAATGAGATTTGATATATACACTTACCGGTATCATCATGGTGAGATATCGAAGCATTTCAGAGATTGAACAGTAAATAAATGAAGATTAACTTTTTGATTTACACATTTTTTTTACATAAATATATTTATGATTTGAAATGAAATAGGCTTGCATTAAATATCTTGTAACCTTGAACGGATTCTTCTATTGAGTTGATTGGAATAATTATTGAATCTAATGAAATACGGTACAATTGATTGTAATAAGTATCATTTTTATGTTGAAAGAATGATGTATTTGATCAAATTACCATTTAGTCCTGTCAACTACATCTGCAGTTGATGGGAATCAATCTTTACAAACATACGATGTAGTTGACGGAACTATTCCGTGAGATTCGCCGTATTTAAGCCCACGATGTAGTTGAAAGAACTAAACCGTCTTTGAGTTCACAATCTTTTTTTCTCAGTGTACATATTCCTTGGTTTTTTCAATTTCTTCGTTATACATCATATCTTTTGGGTAATTTTTAGTTTTCCCTCCTTTTTGACATGCCATGATTTTCGTTTTAGAGATATTCACTTTCATCCCATACATGTCACAGTATTCTTGTAGAGCTTTCACTTTTTTTATCAAATCTATTTGTGGATATGAGAAGAATACGAGGTCGTCTGCGTATAACAATAATAAGATGTCATTTAATTGGTCTATGTCCGAGCCTCTAAGACCCCTCTGTCTGAAAAAACCTTCCATATCCGCTAAAAAGAGAGAGGAGAGAAGAGGGCTCAGCATCTCCCCCTGCAAGACTCCCTGCGTAACGTCTCTGATTTTAGTGTATTGATTTCCTAGCTTAATTTGCATTGTAGCCACATTATACAGATGTCCCAGGATTCTGATTATTTTTGGGCTAATCCCTAGCTCATAGAGTTTCCCCCACAGAATATTATGGGTAATTGAGTCGAAAGCACCTTTAAAATCGACAAATGTCACCAAAATCTTTCTCCCCCTTCCAAAACTTTTACCTTTTTTTTTTCGATGCTAACTTCTTTTTTGGGAATAGAGCCGTGGAATCTTCCTCGTCATTACCTTTTGCCTTTCGTTTCTTCGATACCGAATTCTTTTTGGGCAAGGGAGCCGCAGAATTATCCTCTCATTAACATTAACATTGATAATATTTACGAACTTCACGTCTTCAGTGTTGGTCATTAAAGGAGCAAAACTAAGCAAAACCACGGAATTACGCGATCAAATACGATATTATTCGAAACAGAAACAACACTGTATGTCCTAAAACAGATTGGGATACGGTGGGATGCAGGGAGAAGCGAATAACTAAAGCGAAACTGAGAAAATGACTTGTTTATCTTTAACAGCTGTTTTCTCTAAAACTTGTTTTCACACCTAAGTCCCCTTCTCGTAGACCAGGTCACATATTATATAGTAAGGGTACAATCTGTATGATAATCTTTATTATATACCTCATAGATTTTATTGAATAATTATTGCTGTCCCTATTTTTATTATAACTTTCTCTCTGTGTATATTGCTTTGCAACTATTTTTTGTGATTAGGTCTGTTTTTTCAGAATTCCCAACCCTACTCCCTACCTCCTTCCAGGGTTGGGTTTATTACGTGATTTTTCAATTTCTTACGTATCATACTTGGTTTCTGACACGTAAAATATGTAAGATACTTGGACCCTTCTGTCCCCCCAAAGGCAAGGGGTTGATTTTATGCGTAAGATACTCGATTTCTTACGTGTCGTAAACTATGTAAAATACTTAGAAGTATATTACGTGCCAACCCTGCCTCCCTCTCCTACCCTTACTCTATAATCGGCACATCAGTAAGAACTGTTTCGCCGGCCCTGTATACGATATTCACCTCTAATATGGAAATCAATAGGCAAAAGAAATCGGAGATGATTCAGAATACGAGCAGTTTAATACTGCACAGAGAGAAAAATAGCGCACTACCCCCTTGTGAAATTCTGGTGAAATAAGAGCATGCGACGTTGAAAGGTTATTTTCTGACGCAGCAATGGATGAAACTCCACCTGCACGCAATCATTCTAACCAACGCATGGAGAAATCCCATGCGTTGCTTGTTATTAGTTCATAGCTACTAGTTGAGATGATTGCGTGAAGTGGCAGCACGGATTAATCCACCATTTTTCTCTCTGTATAGCTAATTCTCTCGTAGAAAAGCTCCCGAAAATACACTTTCAAATTCTTCATTTTGTTCCTCACATATAATTATCGTCTCTAACCCGGAAATCTGTACAGCAGGAAAACTGGAAATTCTTCGAATCATAGGCAGTCATTCCATTAAATCCTGACATGACGCATTTGATCAAGTTTTTTATTGACCAGTTAATCATCATCATCATGGAGTAATCAGTCTTGTGACTGGTTTGATGAAATCCTCCAACCCTGTCTATTATCCGCTCAACGCTCAATTTCTACACATCTACGACAGCCCGTATCTTGTATAATTTGCTTCATATAACTTGATCTAGGTCTAACTTTACAAGTTTTGCCATTCATTTCTCCTTCTCATATCAGTTTTCAATGAACTATCATGCCTTAATGTATGTCTTATCAGATTAATTCTTCTTTCAAGGGGTCTTCCTGGTTAAGATTTTCAAAACAAAAATTTTTGCCCATAGAAAAAATTGAGATATCGTTTTGAAAATGTGTAGGTACCTTAAATATTACCCAAAAAAATCTCAGATTTAGACAAATTTTTTTTTCGTGATACTAATTTAAACAACAAAAAATGACGGTGGGAGTGATTTAGGACGACCGGATGATCTGAAAAAGAAACCAAAAAAATAGCAAATCATTCCTTGTTGAAGTGGCTATCGCATGAACTATAGGATCTTTTGGATTGATAAAAAATTGTCCGATTTTCCACCTTCAAAAATCTATTTGTTTTTTGGAAAATGGCCGCCATCTTGTTATTTTTTTATGGGAAAAAAATATCCTAGTTCATACGATAAGCACTTCAACAAGGAATAATTTGCCTTTTTTTATGTCATCCGGTCGCCCCAAATCACTCCCACCGGCATTTTCAGTGGTTTTTTCTTGTGTAAATTAGTATAACGAAATACGATTTTTTTTGGTAATATTTAATGTTCAATAAACCTACCTAAAAAGTTTCAAAACGATACCTCAATTTTTTCTATGAGAAAAAAATGTTCGAAAAGAAATTTTTTTTGAAACTCCTAACTAGAAAGACCCCTTAACGATATGTTTCAAAAGATTTCTTTTTTCATTTACCTTCTCAAGGACTTTTGTATTTTTTACTTTCTCTATCCATTCTATTTTGAGTATCCTTCTATAACACCATATTTCAAAACCTTCAAGTCTTCGTTGGTCAGTTTTTCCTATTGTTCAAGTTTCGCAACCATATAATGTTGTGCTCCAAACGTAAGTCTTCAAGAGTTTCTTCCTTACTGCTAAGCTAATATTCTTTGAGCATAATAACTGTTTATTTTGGTAAAAAGCCTGTTTTCCTTGTGCTATTCTTGCTCTTATATCTCTTTCGCTTTAACCGTTTTCTGTAATCATGCTTCCTAGATATTCAAATTCTTTCACTTGTTGGATTGTCTCGGAATGTATTTTGATTTTCGTTCTTCTTGATGTTCTCGCTGTTGTACAAATCATGAATTTTGTTTTGTCATTATTTATATTATTCATACAATACTTTTCTAGTAGTATTGTTTTCATGGTGTTGAGAATATTTCCTAACTCAGCACTCCTCGTAGCTAATATAGTTATATCATCTGCAAATCTCAACATGCTTACGTTTTCTCCCTGAATCTGTAATTTTAATTGCACTCGCTCTTTCACTTGGTTCATCGCTTCTTCTATATATGAATTCGAAATCAATGGTGATAGTGAGCATCCTTCTCTCATCTCTCTTTTAATTTGTGCTTCTCCTGACCAGTCAATATAGTCGTAAAATTAAATGGGCGAGGGAAGGGAATGTTCTCCATGGTTTTTTATATCAATGCCGGTTCCTACACGTTTTTTGGCAATTGAAGCCTCTCAACTCAGATCCGCTTAGCTTATGCATACTCCATAATAATCTCCTCAAGGGATATATTTCCATTCCATTCCCTCTTTCAGCTTCCAGAAACATTGATAAATAGAATCAAAATAATAAAATCAACGACATGTTTCTAATAATCAAATCACTGGGGATAACACTCAGAAAGAGGAATCGGATTTTCTAGCCAAGGGTCTCCGCTTGCATGAATCCAGCACTGTCTCGCGCGCACACGATGATTCATTTGAAAGTATCCTATGCTTGTAATTTGAAAATTTTGTCATGGTTACGATGATGACGAAGCTTGAAAACCGATATATTGTTTTGACGTAACGCTCTCTGGCCACAAAACGCTTGCATAAGGTATCATTAAGTTTACTTGATAGAGAAGTAATTGTGAAAACTTTATTTTTCAACAGAAAATGGTTGAAGGAAAGAAGAAATAGGGTTATAGTTGTTTTCGTCGTTGATGGTCGTTGATTCGTTTATGTAATGATCATGGTGATGACGATGATAACATGATTGAGTTATGAAACGTCCAAAAAAGGTATTCACGCTGGAAAAAAAGAAGACCGTAAAGTATTAATCATTTTAATTGAATTACAAACATGCTCATTTCGATTGCTTAAAACCAACAATCAACGATCTTCTCGATTTTCAAAAGCCTTCAAATTTTGGATTAAAATTGTAAAGTGTATTCTATGTACTTGGCGTGGTTGATCAGTCTTTGTATTTTTTGTCGGATTATGGAATCGAGTATATCATTCTAACGAATTTCATACTACGTTACATGATTCCGTTGCTTTGAATGTCATTACACTTTTACACTCCCCATTAAATTGAAAAACTAGTTTTTCAATAATTTAATGCCACGTAACGGTTCTTTTTCTCTGAATGATCGAATTTGAAGGAAAAAAGGAACAAATGATAGACCTCTTTATGCCTCACACAGAATTATTTATAATTCAAAAATATTATGATACTTTGAATATATTAATGTATTATTAATGAGCGGAATTGATTGAAATGAGCGAGAACGCTGCTGTACAGAGTCACCGTTTGCGTAATAAATGATTCTTTTTTTTTTCAATACGTACGCATACGTGTGCATACGTACGGTACACGTATACAGCTTTATCGTGAAATAAAAAGTGGCACGCGTTTTCCACGAGGAGGGCTTGAGCGAAGTTTCTTGAGGTGTTTTATATACATATATGTATTACATACTGATGTAAAACGTGGGTGGAAAAGAAAGAAGGAGAGGAAAGTTGAATCTTGCACTCTTGGTGCAGTCGTTTCGTTGCGATGAACAAATGCACGACAACTCTTAATGCCGACCCACGAGTCCAAATTCGCGAATGATTTCATTTCTTTATAAATCAACAAGTTACCTGTCTTATGATCGGAAAGCGCGACAGGGATTCGAATATTAGGGGGTGATTGATAGAGCAAGTGTAAAAAATTTCTCAAACTTTGACAACAGATTTCATGTACTTGGTGTCGAGACCGCGAGATCTTTTGATCTTTTTCGTTTGGTAGTCGAAGGAATGAGTTAATTTGGATCGAAGAATTCTTGAATCTCTGTTTCCAGGGTACTTATCTCCCAATTTTTGTCCTCGTTATCACGTTAATTATCTTTTCTCAAGGTATTCGAGAGATTTATTTGTATCGTTTTATTTAATTAAGGCGGTAAAATTGTTGCCTCCATTTTTATAAGTTCCATAGGAACTCAGGTGGCAAGGAACCGTTGAGCGATATCAAAGAAATCTAATTTGAAGTCTTTATATAAAAATTCAATGCGCAAAATAAGAAAAGAAAAACATCAACAATTGAATCAGAAATAATGATATTTGATTTCTGAAAGTAATAAAAAGAAGAAAAACAATGGAACTGGAAACTCTAACGAAGAGCGATAAAAATAAAAATAAATGAAGTAACAATTTTCATTGAAGGTTGTATTACCGTGGAGTTGTGTGCGTTATATCAATATCGCTTAACGATACGAGAGTACTATATCAAATGTGTAACTGGATGATCGTCTCTCGTGACGCAAGCGAGCGAAACCAGACACAACGACGACACGTTACATACCCACACATGGAAAACTCAGAGAGGAAACAAAAAAAGAAGAAAAAAGATGGAAAAGATTTATTGCAAAAATCATTGATCCGAACACTGCTAAATCGCCGTTTAAAATCCAACGACTCTGTGGAGCCTTCGTCGACGTCAATGTGTCGTCATTCCGCATACACGGAGAAAAGACCGAACGTCTGAACGATAAAGGAGAAGAAAGAGAGAAAGAAAGAGATCAAGCGTCCGGTCCTTATCTCTCGTTTACCCTCCCTACATCGTTTTCTGTGTACTCTTTTGCATCCTGATAAAAAGGAAGTTGAAGAGGTTGAAACAGATTTACTTGTACCGCGATGATGTACTTAACGTCCGCGAAGACCGTGTTGTGCGCGCCGATAACGCGATAAAACTTTATCATTCTTTCGTCGTCCGTATTTCAAACGACACGACGAGGAAATAAAACATTTTTCAGTTATTTAAAATGATCTATAGGAGAACAATGCTATTCGAAAAGAATTTTATGTTCTTGTGTAATCGGAGTGATACGAATATAGTGGAACAACGCAACCGTTGTGACGACGACGACGACGATTCTCGTGGTGTTGTTGTATGGTGACGACGAGAACTTTAGTTTGGTGCTTTTTTCTCCTGAGGCCATAATCATGCAAGAAACGTATGAAAGAATGACGATACCGCGAATCGTCGTGTCGACCAGATCCGTCCTATCGGACGAGAATAGCCCCGTCGAGGGGGAAGAGAAAAAATCATCCCCCAAACAAAGAAGATTGACAAGATCGAGAAATCGGAAAAATTCCAGACGATTGTCCATCGGACGTACAACGGAACGACGATCCTCCTCTTCCTCGCGAAGCCCCTCACCTTGTAGCGGGATTTGTCGGAGAAGAGTTTGTCAATTGGAGAACAATAGGGAATCACATAAAAAGTATCGTGAGAATAACATTAAGTGCGATGGGAATAATACCGAAGAAACATTCGTTAAAGATTGTTGTAAGGGCTATAGACAGTATTTGAAATTACTTCAAGTTCCGCATGCGCAAAATTTGGAATGGACCGAGGGAAGCGGAGACGATCTCAGCTCAGAATGGGAGTCGGATTATTCCATTAATAAATCTCATCGCAAAAGTGATAACGATGATAAAGATTGCGTCGTATTGAAGGTAACCACGAAGTAATATATATATCAAGTCGTTTGTTTCATTCCTTCGGATTCGCTAGAGTAATATTCAAATACAGCAGAGAAAATAAAATTTTACTGTTATCAATCGAACAGCGTGATGGCTAAATCAATGAATAGAAATAATTCTTCCATTCATGTTGATATACAAAGCATTCGTAATTGCCGATTATCATTATTCGAATTCAATGCACTACATTTACATATCAATTGGAATCCATCTTTTTATTTTCATATTTTGAGAAAAATATTTTGTAATTTTGTCAACACAAATACCATTTTTTATTCATTATTTCTCATGACACTTCCTCCTATTTTGTAATTATTCGAGTTTCAATCAGGCTTAGAAAAAAAATATGTTTTTCTTTGTTTGAAACTATTATTTCGGTTTAAAACATGTTGAAAACACTTTGTTTTAAACAAGCTGTTTTAAATATACCAACCGTGTACTCGCGACATAATATAAAAAAAACATTAGAACGTTTTGAAAATGGTTTTTTGTTTAAAACAGCTTGTTTCAAATCTACCAACCCTGAGCTTCAATGATGTTTTCATTGAGCAGAAATAGGTAAAACAGTTCACACTTTTGGTCCCTTTATAATAAACTTTCAACTAATATTTTCAATATTCTTTCGAATGAGAAGCTAAATCAGTGAGGAAGCGAAGAATGTTTAGCATACGGCCCTGTTTGAATCATACATTAATTGATAGGAATTAATACTATTTGAGTAACGGTAAATCCGGTACATGACCATTCAAACTGCACGAGAACCGGTTTTTAATAGATTTGAAAAACATTCAGAGGGGGAATGGTCATTTATCGTTGTAGAGTTTGTATTAGTCGCTCAAAAGGTGCACTGCTCGGTGAAACAGAATTGTATTCAATGACAATAAGCGATTTTAAATATCTAGTCAATTCTCTTTCGTACTCAATTCAATATCAGTGTCTTATTTTATTGAACTAAAGCCGAAAAAGTCTGTTGTCACGGGCTGTTCTTTTTTTCATGAGTTTGAATTACTGACAACTCTTGATACTTATTTTTTGATAAATCAAGTGAATACTGTTTCGTCATCTTTCTTTCTTGTTTCAATTTGTTCACGGCTGTTTAGGGCGCATTTTCAAAAGTTCTCCGGGAGAATTCAGGATCAAATTAGAAAAATTATTGTCAAGCAGAGCACCAAGGTCGAAGGAATTCGATAATCATATTCGTTGGGACTTATATTCTTATTTATGACAAAAAAAGAACCAACTCGAAGTATAAATAAACAATCTTGTAGCAACAACGCGAAATTTGACATGGTTTTTTTCTTAAAAAATTTTTATTTTCCATCCGTTTATGACTTATGAGGGCTCATTTTGTTCCTTGTGAGATGTAAGAAACCTTTATCATGGGGATTTTTTTATATGAGTCATCATGATACTGTCACACGCTTTTGTTTATTGATAGTGAAATACATTCCCATAAACAAAAGCGTGTGACAGTGTCATGATGACTCATATAAAAAAATCCCCATGGTAAAGGTTTTTTAAATCTCACAAGGAACAAAATGAGCCCTCATTAGTCATAAACGGATCTAAAATAAAAATTTTTTAAGAAAAAAACCATGTCAAATTTCGCGTTGTTGTTACAAGGTTGTTTATTTATACTTCGAGTTGGTTCTTTTTTTTGTCATAAATAAGAATATAAGTCCCAACGAATATGATTATCGAATTTCTTCGACCTTGGTGCTCTGCTTGACAATAATTTTTCTAATTTGATCCTGGGTTCTCCCGGAGAACTACCTTAAGCCGTTTCAAGCATTCAACTATCCGAGTGAAAAATGTTAGTGATGGACGATATGTGAAAATATCAATATTTTTCATATGAATTTTGTCAAGTTCATCTTGAATTTCATAGGATATCGATGACAACTTTATACGAATTTCATATAAAATATCGCCCATCATTGAGAAATGTTCGAAATGATGTATAATCGGATCGATTCATATATAAGTTATATATAATTTGTGTATCAATTGTATATCGCTTTGAAAATCGTCCTCCCGGGTGACAATTGTTTTTCCGTACTTAATTTGGAAATATTATATTCCGTTTTGGTTGTCTGATGGCACTTTGTCTATACTTGGTAAAAAATTCTTTAGTTGGTTAAAAGATAACCAATTCCACTCTCCCCCTTCGGTGTTGGAAGCACCAATACGACCGATTGTAGGTGAGGCCAACATATTTTTGATGCAAACAGTTCTTAAGCTAACCCCAGCTCTGGATTTCTGCCAGTCCGGCTGGAACGCATCCGGATTAAACAGTAGCCGAGCACATTATCAGTTTGGTACATTCTGACTCGGATTCGGAATTTCTTCAGGCCCGAGGATGGGAGATCATACGAGCTTTTCAGAGCTTTTTGTATAGCTGCAGCTTTCTTGAGTGAGGCTACAGCCCCATCACCTCATCCCCTTTAATCTATACCTGGTTACCCTGGTTAAAAGACTAGGTAGAGACCAGATATCAATCGAACAGAAACTCGAACGAAATAGCATACACGGAGAGAAATTTGTAGTTAAATTTACTATGTTATTATTGTTTCCGAGGAACAGACTGAACTATGACGGGTTTCCCAAAAAAATAGTAAATATGTACAAATCTATCAGAGTTTTATACGCGAAAGATTTTCCGTTTCGGATACACATTGGTGGGGTAAAAAGTTTCCGACCTAATCAAGACAAACACTTTTTTCGGATTTTTTTGCTTTATTTTTGAACATAATCCCCATCAAGACTTGATACACTGTTCATAACGGTGCTATAATTCAGCAATACCATTTTGGTACACTGATTCATCAAGGTCTTCAAAATACTGATTTACAGCATCGATTAGTTCCTCGTTGCTTCCAAATCTCTTACCACAGAGCCATTTTTCGAGGTAAGGGAACAGATGATAGTCACTAGGGCCTAAATCTGGAGAATAGGCAGGATGTGACATTAATTTGAACTCTACTTTAGTAATTCGTGAATTTTAGGCTGTACAATGATTGATGAATGCGCGAGCGCATTATCGTAATGAAACAAGATTTTTTTCTTCGCCAAATGAGGTCTTTTAATCTGCACTTCCCTCTTCAAACGTTGCCATAACTCTGCGTAGCACTGACCAGCGATGGTCCTACCCTTTTCAAGGTGATCAATGAAGATTATTCCTCTTGCATCCCAAAAAAAACAGTAGCCATACCCTTTTTCGCCGATAAAATTGTTTTGGCCTTTTTTGAGATTAGTTCACCTGGTGCAATCCATTGTTTTGACTATTGTTCATTCTCAAGAGTATAATGCTGCGCCCAAGTTTCATCGACAGTTACAAATCGACGCAAAAATTCACTTGGGTTGCGCTTATACAATGCCAAATTCTCGGTTGAGATGATTTTTCAATTCAATTTTTGGTCGAACGTTAGCGAACGCGGCACCCACCGTGCACAAAGCTTGTACATGCCCAAATAGCTATGTAAAAGATTGCGTACACGTTCAGGTGATATCCTAGTAGTCTCAGCTATCTCATACACTTTCAATCTGCGGTCCTTCAAAACTATTTTATGAATTTTCTCAATTATTTCTGGAGTTGTGACCTCAACGAGGCGTCCCGAACGTAATTCATCAGAGGTGCTCGGACGACCTTTCTTAGATTCAGAAACCGACTGTTTCATAGTTTAATATGATGGAGAAGAGTCTTGTAGTGTTGAATCCATTCCATCTGTAACTTGAGCTGGTGTAAACCCTTTCAAATGAAAGTATTTTATGACCGCACGCTTTTTTACAGTAAACAATCGAGAGGTTCCCTTCAGTGCCGCATCGAACTTGTATTAACAGAGCAATCGACCTGAAACTTTATGTACAAGCTAGAAAGAAATGGTACTGCAGGGCCCCATCACAAAAGTAGACCTGTTGGCGCCATCTCTTGGTCAGGCCGGACACTTTTCACCCCACCCTCGTATATCTGGGGGTCTATTCCGAACTATAGGGGAAATTGCCTATCTCTAACCGTGTTCAAAGTCGGACCCCCTTATCTTTTTCGAAGACTTCCAACTCAATCAGCTCACTTGATGCATCCCTAGATACTGATCATTTGTCACTAGGTTGAAAAATATCAATTTGTATTACAGTCCGACCTCTCAATAAGAACGCGAAAGCCCCCAAGTTCTTTTCAGAACTATTGGAAACAGAACATACCCACATACTTCTGTAAATTCCAAATTTGCAATGCAAAGCTAAAAAAATGAGCAGTCCGTCTTGGAACAGGGGGTGGTCCGAACTGGAACCAATGTTTTCATTCAGACCGTTTATCACCATTTTCGAATTCCAGCCTCAACACAGAACTGATGAGAAATATTTCAAAAGTGTTTTAGGACAACTTTGGACAATCGAAGAGTCTTTCCAACGGCATATAATTCACGTCGATTGGTCAACATTGCAGAGTTTAGTGTAATGAAAAGAAAAAGGGGGTCCGACTTAGGCCACTCTCCCCTACCTAAAATATGTCTCTATATCTGAATCCGAACTAGTGACTTCTTTAATCACTGGAGATTCAGTGAATTCCACTGATTTAATAGTGAAAAGTACCCATGTGGAAATAGCCAGAGTTGACAAATGGCGCGGTACTGGCAAAGTTGTATTTGCCAGACTTTGGCAAAAACAACTGTGCCTATTCAGAATCATCACCGTTTTTCAACTGGCGCCAAATGTTCGCCGGATTTCAGACGGTAATGGATTACGTCGACAGACGGTCTCGGGCCAGTATCGAATTGATACTGCCTGTAGAATACCCAGATCGCAGAGAAACGGAACCGCGCCAGTACTGAGCCAGAGTTGGTGTTATCATTCAATATGTAAAAGAAACGACAATGTGCCAGTATCGGTAGAACTCTGGCTGACTACGGAATCGGTAGTCGATTGACGTTAAAATGACGATCTTGGCAATTCGGTTGTTGTGGTGAGCCGAAGTCGCACCAGTACTGAGCCAGAGTTGGTGTTATCATTCCATATGTACAACAGACGGCAATTTGCCAGTAATGATACGACTCTAGCTGATTACAAAATCAGTAGTGAACTGACGTTAAAATCACCATCTTGGCAACTTGGCTATTGTAGTAAGCCGGAGTCACGCCGGTACTGAGCCAAAGTTGGTATTATCATACTATATGTGTGTTGGACAGCAATGTGCCAGTAATGATATGACTCTGGCTGACTACAGAATCGATAGTCGATTGATGTTGAAATTATGACCTTGGCACCTCGGCTGTTGTGGTCAACCGGAGTCGCGCCAGCATTGAGCCAGAGTTGGTATTATGACTCAATACGTTCGATAGACGACATGGTACCAGTATTGGTGGGACTCTGGTTGACTACGGAATCGGTAGTCGATTGACATTGAAATCACGATCTTGGCAACTTGATTTTTGTAGTGAGCCGGAGTCGCGCCAGTATCAAGACAGAGTTGGTATGATCATTCAATATGTTCGATAGAGAACAATGAGCCAGTATTGGTAGAATCTTGTTTCACTACGGAGTATGTGGTAAATTGTGTGACTTCAAGGGAATTAGTACAATAAATCGGAATTTGAGTGGTCCGTTGTCAACTCGGAGATTAGCTGATGTGATAGAGACTCCGTTTCTCACTCACAGGTTCCGGGTTCAATCCTTGCCCAAGGAACTTTTATGAAACCACTTCCAAAGCGTTTTCCTCAGATAACGGTGATGAGAAGAATAGATCCACAAAGTTTTGAAAGTTCAAATTCAATGTATTTCTTTTTTTTTTTACTTGAAATATCACTCCGGGGATCTCTAATTACCAGCACTGTGCCAGTACTGGGTTGGGTCTGAATTCCTACATAGGGTGTATTATTTTGACTCTCTACCACTTCTCATCCACACGGAGAAAATGTATTGACTAAAGATTATACAAAGTTGAGTAAAACGGGGACATAGTGACATTCTCGCAAAGTTGAAAATCTGGTTTACTTCATTTTACTCAACAACAGATGAAAATTCATTCAGATATTTTTCAACAGTATTCAGCTTGTAGACATAATAGAAACATTGGAATTTATTTTCATCCGAAGTCGAGTAAAATGAAGTCAACTAGATTTTTAACTTCGCGGGAATGCCACTATGTCCCCGTTTTACTCAATTTTGGGTGATTTTTCGCCAATACATTTTCTCTGTGCAGGTATGGCAGAACAATTGGTTCTGTTGTCATTTCAGAGTTTCGCCATAGTTGGCTCACATTAAAAATCGGCACCGACGCTGTTGTAAATATTCTACTGGCCCTTATGTAAAATGATGTTATCATTTTGACTACTTGCCAGTACCGTCGATTCAACTGGCCCTGTACTGGTAAGTTTGGATTTGCCAGTACTGGCAACTCTGGCACCAGTACTGAGCCAGTAGCGGCCCGTGTTTCCATTTCCACATGGGTAGTGACAATCAGTAAAATAAGTACTAACGTAATCAGTTGATATGACATTTCACTGATTCATCAGTAAATAGATGAATGGAATTTTCGTTCAAAGTACATTGGGCGAATAAAATAAAATTTTGAGGCATGTGAATAAAATTCACACAATCTGAACAAAATCTGGCTATGAAATGCAATATTCTGTGTATACGTGTGTCAGTATTGCTACGAGAAAATGATAAACGTTCATCTAGTATCCTTTCATGGTACCGACATATAGCATGTATACCGGGATTTCAATTATGAATTATTATATGAGGTTACGTATACTTTGACAACATGAACTTAAAAGGATAGATTTTAAAGTGAATGCTAATATACATATGGGAAATAATTCAAGCTGTCGCTTGTACCACGGTGTTGGAAATAATCATGAAGAATAAGAGATTTGCATGGTTACAACAAGGGCAGGTCGCGAGAGTTAGTTTGCAATGAAAAGTACATGTGAATATACTTTAGGCACCCTTGAGAAGAAACCCTTTAGCTTTTATTTGACCGCACCTTACTCTCTAAAATCTTTGGAGTGAGATTTCACTCTTTAGCCAGCCAGAAGTGAGCCAGTCGAATTTTCGAGTGAAATTTCCACTCTTCTAGAGTGATATTCTAAGGTTTGAGGTTAGAAACTCACAACTACTCCGATGCTAGAGTGAATTTTTCACTCTAAAAGAGTGAGAGGTCACTCGAAACGAGTGAAAATTCCACTCGAAGCGGACAGGCTCACTTCTGACACTCGGTGGAGTGGAACGTGCGATTTTTCACTCTTCCAGATTTAGAGAGTAGTTTTAGAGATACGCAAACAAACACGCGGAAAAAAATTCTTGCTAAACAAGCGATTCCGAAAAATCTGCTTTGCTAAATGAGCAAAATGGTTGCTGTTACAGCAAAAATATTACTATTTTGGCAAGATATTTGCTAATTCAGCAAAATTTTCTAGCCGTATGTATATCTACAATTCCGGATTGCTGAATGGCAAGCGCTTGTTTTTACTGTAATAGCAAATTTTTTGCTAATTCAGCAACAAGTTTTGCCATATCGGCAGAGCAAATTTTCGAGGTTTGCTGTTTCAGCAACTTTTTTTCTCTGAGTGAAGTATATATCCATTCAAGCAATCGATGGTGGCTTGAATGATAGAATTCCGACATCCGATCTCGAAGATCCGCATTCAATGCTCGTAGAAGTAGTTTTTTTTCTCAATTTATTTCCAAACATTCTTTACCTCTGATTGAATCAGTGGAAATCACTGAACGATCAGTTGACTTCGGTTTCATTGATTGGACCAGTACTTTGCACTGATCGGAACATTGGTTTTTCACTGGTTCAGATTTGAAATTCATAGTGGCGAAACTTGAAGTTTAGAGTTCACATGGGAGCGATTTTGCGGTTCTTTAAGGATATATAAATGTATTGTATTTTGTTGTTTTGTTGGATAACAGGGATTAATCCCAAATCAATGTCTATTTTGTTACAGACTTCAGGTTGGAGAAAGCTTAGAAATATTGTTCATTGGACTCCCTTCTTCCAAACTTACAAGAAGCAACGATATCCATGGGTAAGATTAAATTTTTAATTGAAATAATCGAATCTTCTTTCAAAAACAACGTAGAAGAATCTATAAAATGTTTGTTGCAAATACCGCGAAACTACCGCAAAATTTATATTTGCTGAAGTTTGAATCGTTTACTGGAACGAATTAGTGATCAAATAACGAAATACTCGACTGTTAAAAATGAAAACTTTCGCAATACATTCTTTGTTCGATGTTACAAAAAATTACAAATAATTCATTCGAAATAATAAATAACGATGATTCATCTGATTTCGTGAATTTTAATTTTCATTTCGTTTCTACAAACGATTCAAACTTCAAAAACATAAATTTATTTAGGATGAACCCTTTCCACGAAACGTACTGAACAATGATTTGAATTCAATTCAACCCAATAAAATGTTGTTATAACAAATATTAACGTTTCTTACACAATCAATTAACGCTCCAGAGTTTCACACACGCATTTTTCAAACTGTTAATTCACCGGTGAATCGGGAACACCAACATATTTTCATGAATACCTTTGGGAATAAGAATCTAAGGATCTAAGAATAGATCCATGGGTATTCATAGAAATTTATGATGCTGATAAAAGCTTCCTCAGTTCATATCAAACACAAGAATGAGTGAGTTTATAAATGCTGTTTGAAAAAATTAGCAGTTTACAGTGAAATGCTTAACCCTTCATACATCGATGCTCTGACCTTATTATTCATTTTTGCCCCCAACTCGTTTATAAATTTCATTTGATTCTCTTACAGAGATTCTTGACTTATTTCCAATTCACTAGGGTGGCTTATCAAAACCCAGAATCATGCTGAGATTTTTTTTTATCTCCAGAAAAAAAACTTTGAATAGTATAATACGTGAATAAGAATTTAATACCTTTTTCAGTATAAATCCAACTAATTTTTTTTTTATTAAATTTTTTACTCAAAAACTATAGACTTTCTGGAAAAATTCATAAGAACAAAACAGTCTTAAAATTTGCTGAAGAATACTCTCAAATTTTTTCAGAACTTTTAGAGTCAATTTTCAAATTCATGGAGGATTGGAAAATGGAAATTTTCAAAATATGCCGAAATAAATTCTGAAAAAATTTGAGCGTATTCTTTGACTCATTTGAAGACTTTTCTATCCCTATAGATTTTTCGATTAAGTCCCTAGTTTTCAAGTGAGAAAGTCGCAAAGTTGAAACAACAAGTTTTTCCTTGCGGACGCCATTTTGGGTCCGCCATTTTGAATTTCGAAAAAATTCCAACGGGATTTGAAAGAGCAGACATCTATAACACCGTTTATGATGATTGCAATGGTCTGTGCCAATTTTTTCCATCCCAAAATATACTTTTTTTAATAAAAAAAAAAGTGCAAAATTCGTGAATTTTTTGGAAAAACAGCCTACAATTGTTCCGGCTTACGATTTAGGTCAATTTTCTCAACGGTATTCGAAAGAAGAGGTCAAAATCTATAAGAAGTGATGTTTTATAAATTTTTTATATGACTTTGTCGTTAAAAGATATGAAGTCGAAAGTTAAGAAAACATTTGTGTTATTCAGGACGAAAAGGGTTAACTTCATGTGTTCATGTGTTTCAGTATTCAATTTTTCGTAGTAACAGAGAAGATTGCAGGCACGCGAGGCAAAAGATACTATTCTATGTAGTTGCATGCATCTTTTTATAATTGAACAAAAAACAAAATTCCTCTAAAATAATGATTGTTGCAATTTTTTCGGAATTGTCATGGTGGGAGTTTATTTGGGACATGCTTGTGCTGTGTGAGATTTCTGGTAGGACATAAGCAATTGGATGCTGGTAGAATTTATCAGATTCAACGTCAATTATGATAACATATTCTCTAAGCCCATATAGCACACAAGTTTACAAAGAGTTCATAAAGAATTCAATTGTAACTATATTCAATATGAATTCTCAAGATTTCTTTTCGAACTCTTGTGCTGTGTGGGACATAACATTATAAAACAAATCAAATTCTTCTCTCAAAGATTGGGATCTTACTCTTTTTCTCACCCTATTATATTCAATTTTAACCCTTCAAGTAATTCAATATTTAATTTTCCGCAACTGGTCCCAAGTTAAAGTGATACTGATTGTTGATTCCATCAGTATTGATACAATCAGTATTTATTCGACTGTTTTATTTGCATATCCATCAATCAAAAACTCATTTTTTACTTACTTTTCTCCACTAGCAACTCACTTTTCCCACTTATTTGAAACTATGGAACCGCTAGCATGCCAGCATACGAGAATTAGAAAACAAAATTGATTCATAACTGATGATCGGTATTCCATCCGATCTCATCCGGACCCTATTCGGACAGGTTTTAGAAGGTAGATATCGTATAAGGGTCTATCCGGGTCGTACCCGGGCACTGTGAGGCGTAAAATCAATATGTCTCCGGGTTTATCCGGAAATGATGTAGGAATTAGCCACTTAGATACTTTTACAACCCTGAATCGGGATTAAATCCGGGTTCTATCTGGGAGAATAGAAAATTCGACGGGATGGTCATAATAAAAAACTGTGTAAGTGCTTAATGCTCATTTCGTAGGTCCGCTGATGTGATAGAGGCTTTGTCTCTCACTCGCAGAACCCAGGTTTAATCCTCGCTGAGTGAAATTTCCACAATTCCATTATAAGTTGGTTTTCTTCGTTAATTAGAGAAAGAAAAATCATCTCCAATGCGTATAGAATCGGATTCTGACAAAACAAACTTTTTTTTGCGCAATAATATAAATCGAAATTTTTTGAATTGAACCTGAATAAGACCAGACAGAACCTGATTTGAACCCGGACACAAAACCCGGATTGATTTTCGGATTGACCCGGATATGCTCCCAAAACCTATCCGGGTTTGATCCGGGATCCCGACTGATATTTTGTCCCGAAACCCGGTTAGGATCTGGATCAAACCGAATGAAGAATCACCGCAAAATCCGTATATGCGCCCGCATACAATCGAATAGAGTCCCGAGTGTATCCAGATTTCATCCTGTTTTTCTATCAGGGATATGTAATTGGAACGGAAAAACCTGTCTGAACTTATCCAAGTTTGTCGAGTCCTGATAGTCTTCCCCCGGGAGATGCATAAGAACTGATTAACGAACTGTCTTGTCTTAAAATTACTATTTTTCGAGGTTAGAGATTACAAATGTAGTATTAGAAATGTAAAATTTAAAATTGTTGTCACGCCTCAGCTATAACGATGGTCTCGTTTTTGATTTTATGGATCCTTCCCAGAATAGAATATCCACGTTTATGGCCATTGATTTGTACATTCAGTCACTTAGAGAATTTCATCATAAGCAGTTATATCGTCGTGCGGCGTTGAGCGCGGTACAATCAACCATTTACTGGTCTATCGGAAAAATGAACATTCGATCAATAACGGAAAATTCACTTGTGGTGCCATCTGTCAATTCGGTTTCTTTAGAACTGATGCCTCACCAACTGATCCAAATTTCCCTTGAACACTCCTATCTTAATCATGGTGGAAAAGCTGTCCAGTAGGGAGATCTATGAGGAAGATCCAGGGAAAGACAAATTCAAAATCTGGAAAATAATACACGGAACAAAACAAACCATTGATGTCGCCGGAGCTTAGGTGATTATATATGCACAGCTACACGGAAAAAAACAGGCGAATAGTTTCACGATAAGAACAGCGACAGCGTCCCCTCCAGCTGTGCACAATAGCTCTCCCGTTCGGGGCGCGTTCCAAGCCCCGAGTCTGGAGCAGGAGTCAGTGAATCATGCAGCTCACCAGAGCGGGGCGGGTTCCTCCATGTAACTGGAGTGCTGCTCATAGTGCGTTTGGTCACGGAGCGCTCTCTATCGAGTAGTCTACTAGTCTCCAATTTTTTCCGTGTAGAAGTATTCTTGTCAAATTGGCCAAGTTTTCGGCGAATTTCAGAAGAATTCTGATATAGCATCATTCAAACACCAATTAGTGATTTGTTAAAGGAACTAAGACAATGATTTTTTACGTCTCAGCAATCTTTTATGCAGATTTTTTATAATCATTTCTCCAATATTCTACAAGTTATTGTCTTATGGTAATTATCTACATGAAAACAATGAAATTCATGATCGATTTTTTAACGTTAGTAGCCACCCTGGATTCACAGTTATCGTTAATTTTTCATTCAAACCCTCACTAACCATAAATTTCATCATTTCTCCCTTTGAAATATTTCGCGTTAGAAATTTTCCATCAATATTTTGAGACAGACAGACAGCAAGTAATAGAAGCCCATCTTTCTTCAATCGATCTGTCTGTTTGAGAAAAAGGAAATACTAAGTAAATTTGCCGTTCAATGAAACAATAATTTCATGTGTGTACCGAGTAAATAAAAATGAGTGAACTTGTTGCGCACCACGTTCTGTATTTATTTCGCGAAAATTATTAATTACTTGAAAACAATTCACTAATCATCATTATCACGATGTTTTATTATTCCAATACGGATAATGTTATATTTAAAGAAAAGCTCTAACCACTCGCATCGTTTAACATTTTCTGACGTAATAAAATAAGAACAGATAATTAAATTCAAAATATGTCGTACATTATTTTTTAATATGAAACTTCTCATTCTTGGATTTCTAACACAAAGGTATCTGAATGACATTAATTAACCGTAATAAACATTCATCATTATTTTTCGATGAAAATGATGCAACACATTGATTTAAACAAGTGTCGGAAGCCTGGGTCAATGAATAACTAATAATTTGGTAGATAAGATAAGAACATTCAAGAATTATTTGTCGATATTTAATTCGATTTCTCTAATGATCTAACAACAAAAGACGCACATGTCGTTGATACGAAAATGAAATTAATTTGTTTAACCTCTTGTTCGGTTAAAAAGGTTCAATTGGCGGGTCATCAGGGTAATTTTCGTGCTGGTCCGACTCCTGGTACAATCTTGAAAAAGCTTTGTCCACAAGAAGAAGCTTGTTTCCGATTACTCATGCACGATGTTTTGAGACCTTACGTTCCGGAATTCAAAGGTGTTTTGGATGTACGTGAATCCGAGGACGGGAGAATTCAAGACGAAGAGTCGGGAACTGCCACGTCGGATGAAAAACAAGACAACGTTGATTCAACGAACAAAAGGACAGTCGTATCCTCTTACTTACAACTTCAAGATCTTCTTGGAGGTTTTGAACAACCATGCGTCATGGATTGTAAAGTTGGAGTCCGTACGTACCTGGAATCCGAACTCGCCAAAGCTAAAGAAAGACCAAAAGTGAGTTTCAAACTTATTCACACTCTCAACAAATTAGAAAATATCTATATTCAATACCTTCTCTTTTTTCAGTTACGGAAAGATATGTACGATAAAATGATACAGGTCGATCCGTTGGCTCCGAATGCCGAAGAACGAAGAGTCCAAGGCGTTACAAAACCTAGATACATGGTGTGGAGGGAAACCATCTCCAGCACGGCGACTCTTGGCTTTCGGGTTGAAGGTATCAAACTCGCTCACGGAGGTTCATCGAAGGATTTCAAAACCACGAGAACCCGAGAGCAGGTACCCACACACGAACTCAAACACATCTTCCTGAAATCCGAGATCTATTTTTTTTATATTCACACTTTTTTTTTGTTGAAATGTATTTCAGGTAACAGAAGCTTTAAGAAAATTCGTCGAAGGCTATCCTCACGCTGTACCAAAATATTTACAACGTCTGAAAGCGATAAGAGCGACTCTAAAAGCGTCTCCGTTTTTCCTATCTCACGAAGTCGTTGGTTCGAGCCTGCTCTTCGTACACGACGCTAAAAACGCTGGCGTTTGGATGATAGACTTTGCGAAAACATTGC
Source organism: Gonatopus flavifemur (assembly GCA_018340375.1). NCBI lineage: Eukaryota > Metazoa > Arthropoda > Insecta > Hymenoptera > Dryinidae > Gonatopus > Gonatopus flavifemur. The sequence goes on from JAFFJZ010000105.1 coordinate 97,640, forward strand.
CACTGCCCCAGCACTTGCCGCGAATAAGCCATGACGCTGAATGGCAAGTAGGAAATCACGAGGACGGTTATCTTATAGGTGTAAATAATTTGATAGATATATTTGAAGACATTAAAAATTCAGATTCGTAGTCAAAACCGTAGAAATCGTAGGAATTCTAGAAACAAAATGGAAGGATAAGTGTTATTGCGTATCGTACGATTCATTGAACAAAATATGATTAAAAAAAAAACATCTCCAAGACTGTAGAGCCAATTAAGAAGCATCAAGTCGAATATTTTTATATATCTCTAACTTATTAAGTGTTGAAAAATCGATATTGAGTTTGTCGAAGATGACATTTTTCTGTCTCAAGAAGATAATGTTGATTCCGTAAGAAGTCTGAATTTAGGATTTCTTTCAGACGGACATCATCGTTGTTTGTTTTATACCAAAGGTATTATAAACTTTGAAACGAACAAGTTTCATCACGTATTTATATAAAATCAAATTCGAATGAAAATGCATTTGTATATGGAAAACAAAATTGTTTCTTATATAATACGTAGTACTACATTATTTGATGACGAGAAACTTGGGATGACGAGTGGATTTATGAACAATATACATATATATTTATATATGATAAATTATAATGAAATCGATATTTTTTGAAAACGTTTTTTATGAGATCATCACGTTTTCTTTATATTTTTGTACATACTTTTACTATGGTGTTTTAAAAGAAGAAGACAATGCGGACCAAAGACGCGGTGACCGTTGTTGGTCATCTAGATATTCGTAAAATGACTTATTCTACAGATAAAAGTGTAAAAAGTAATTTATATGATGCTTTATGTAATACGTAAATTATACAAACACAGACATATATGCGTATTTACATATATGTATAATTTAGGTATATACTCTAACCTTGTTTCATCTTCCTCCATACAAGGGAACGGTGAATTTTGTTTTGTCAATAGATCATCCGTTTCACGCATTTGTAAATAAACCGCATTTGATGTTCAAACAAATGTATCATATTATTATTATTATGTCACCAGAAATATCCTTCAAATAATCTGTGTGATGTAATCAGGGTAGAGTGTTATCGTAATAGGTGTTATCAACATCAACTGGCTCGTTTATTCGTTACTGAGACTTCACTATAAAAACAGATAGTTTTAAAAAAAACATCCTGTGTATCTATATTATTTCCCATACACATACATCCTTACATACATATATACATTCACGCACAATCACAATGTCACTTGGCAAACTGATGCCTTGAGAATTTCAATAAATTAGTTTAGAATCGAAGCATCGAGATATCTTCGTTACAATATCACCTAACTCGAATCTTAATAAATTTTGTACAAGCATAATTGTTAAGATAATCAATGAATTTTAGAGATAATTCTAAGATTTTTTTAGTTTTGTCAAGGTGTGTAAGGGCTATTTCTCGATGACTGAGGTTGTTGTTGTTGGGATTGCTGGTGTTGTTGTTGTTGTTGTTGTTGTTGTTGCTGTTGAGTTACGACGGATGATTGAGCCATGGTAGAAGACATGGTTGTTGGAGCGATGACTCTAGCGTATACCGCGGCGCCTGTGGTTTTCAAGCCTGCGGGAGTTGGAATTACTTTCAGACCGTGTAAGGTTTTTATGTTGAGCAACTGACTTGGCAGGATAATCGGTTGTTGTTGAGCTTGTTGCTGTTGAGTCAATTGTTGTTTTCCTAACACCACGGAACCTCCACTGCCCCCTACACCAACACTTTTATTCCCACTTGACGCTAAAACTATTGGTTTTCCTGCGAGTTGTGCAGTTACCATTCTCACAGTTTGCGGTTGCTGTTGTTGGGATAAAGAAGATTGTTGTGTACTAACTATTATCTTTGGCTGCCCAGAACTCGTTTGTGCCTGAGATACCACCTGCAATACAAAATTTATTCCATTAAATTCTCTTTTTTCAGTAAATTTATTCTATTCTGAATCTGTACCTGATATTGAGTTTGAATGACTTGTTTTCCCTGTCGATTCAGTTGCGTTGCATGTGAAGTAGTTGTTGCCAATTTCAATCCTTTCTGCGCTAGTAAACTTTCTACGGATATGAGTTGTCCACCGCCTGAACTTGTAAGAACTTTAGCAAGGATCTTTTGCTGCTGTTGTTGCTGCTGCTGTTGTTGTTGTTGCTGCTGTTGTTGTTGTTGTTGTTGCTGCTGCTGTTGTTGCTGCTGCTGTTGTTGATGCGATGGATGTTGTATTTGTACGGCTATTGGTTTTCCACCAATTTGTGCTATTATTCGTTGCATTCCGGATGCTTGTATTTGTTGCTGTTGACTGGTTACTGTTCTTTGTTGTATATGCTGTTGTTGCTGCTGTGGATAATTTATAACATCGAATGTAGATTAATTATTATAAATGTATAACAAAAACTCAGAAGTTTTGTTACCTTCAGTTGTTGTTGTTGTTGGATTTGTTGAGTCTGCGCATTGGACGGTGAAGATTGTTTGATAAATATAGTTTGTCCTTGGAGACCATGACCCGTCAGGAGAGACTTGATTTGTCCGGAACTAACTAGTTTTATTTGAGAAGCGAGGAGAGTCTTCCCAGGTAAAACATGTTGACCTTGTTGCTGTTGCTGTTGTTGCGGTTGCTTAATATTAGCTGTTTGTAGTATACTCTTTCCCGCTTGGTTTGTTACAACGGTTTGTTGTTGCGGTTGATTTTGCATCTTTGCGGTCGGGAATATGGTTGTTAGATTCGAAGTAGAAGTTCCCACACTTGAACTACTCGCCGATACAGGCTGAGTCGAATGGAGGACCGAATGACCAGATAGTCTGATAGTTTGTAAACCAGCTGACGTTGATACCTAATAATCATTTACATAAATATAAGTAGATGCAGATTCAAATAGATATAGTTTTCAAAATTAATGCAACTTACCTGGATTTGATGATGTGGGAAATGCTGATTGGATTGCAATAAACTCTGTGCAGCGTTAGTTTTAACCACGGCTATCGGTTTTCCTCCTAAATTCGCGGTAGTCTTTTTAGATGGAGTTGCAGTAACAAATTGGGTTTTGGTTTCCGTCACGGAAGATTCTCTTTCTACGTTGGCAATTGTGTTAGTTGTTACAGAACTGGTGTTAGTAGTAGTAGGGGAAAGGGTAGATGTAACTATAGAAACTGATGGTATCACATTCACGGCATTACTTGTGGTAGTGATTATAGATTGTTGAGTGGCGGATGATTGATCCACCGTGATCTTTTCTTCAGCTTTGCGAAGCTCTTTTCTGTAAATTATAATGAAAATTATTGTTCAATACAAACAAAGGTATTATCCAAAATCGAAAAATTTTTGTATTCATCACCTGGATATAATCGGTTGAACATTAGAAGTATTTTTTCTTTCTTTTTTAGGCGTTGATTCTTTATTATTGTTCGGAGATTGTTCTTTATTTACAGTGATTGGCTTAAGCGAAGACTGCAAAGATTTATTGCGCGACGTACTTCCAACGTTCTTTTTATTCTTAGCGACACCTTGCAGCTGTTGGTGATACATTTCTGCGACAATATATAAATAAGATTTCTATTAAAATTTCAATGCATATTAAAAAAATAACTAAGTATAATGTAATGAAAGTTCATCTATTACCAAATTCAGACTCTGAACGTGCACGATGAAGATAAAGCCATTCTTTTCGTCTAGGATAATATCTGACGCAAGGATCTGTTTCGTAATGCAATCTATCTAAAGCTCCAGAAACAACAGAATGAAGATACCCTTCTTTATCATCATTGTCTGCCTGCTCTCTAATATACTGAGAGTCTTTTAATAATTGACAAATATCTGCCCGAGTACCTTCCCCGTTGGGAAGTCTGGCAGTAGCGTCTCTGACTAGAGCTAAGATTGTTACAAAATTAGGTCGATCGGCAACCAATAAGGAGTGGCCTCGTGGTTTTGTAAGACCAGAAGCTGAATTCAAAAAAATATATATGTAAGTTTAACAAAAATTCTTCACTGTTCTAATGAAAAGATAACTCACCAACGTTGTGTTGATAAATGCCTTTGACTGGTCCAACGACAGACGCGTACCCATGCATCCTATAAGTAAATGCCTTATGTGGGGCAGCGTATCGCATACGCTCTTGTCTACGGAACTCTTCTCGTTCTTCAACCGTGGAAGGACGGACTTTCCATTCCGTTGGACACAGCGCTCTAGGGGGTTCCCATTCTGTCATAGATCCGATAGAACTACCGTCAATGTTTGTAGTTTCCGAAGGAGGACTCGTACATCTTCCAACCGAAGTATCCACGGTATTGCCATTGAGGTTGGGGACAGAGTGTGTTAACTGAGCTTGTTTAATAGTTCCAGCTACCGCTGTATTTCCAATTTGAGGTGTAATCAAAGAATCTCTGAAAATCCAAACCAATTATAAAAATTGTACTGTATTGGCGAAGGAATTCATCAGGAATTTGGGAAGAAATAATTGTCTCACGTACTTGTACATTAAAAATTTCGAACATAATTCCAATAAACGGGAATCCGAATCACGTCCTGCTCCTATCCAAGCGTAAACCCCACGACCCTTGTTTTCCAAATAAGGCACCAATTCTTGTTCTCGGTCTTGATCCACGTCGTGGGAGTAATTTAATTCGCCTGCGAGAAATCCTAAAGCCAGCGGTACCAGCGCAGGCCATGAAGAAGCGAAAGAATACCTGTTATATTTCATTCAATTTTATTAACGTGTACCTATTACGGTGGTCTAAAGTAGATTTTCTTCTGGCTTCTAGTGACCATCTACTACGTGAAACTACATATTTCTCTTTTTGAAAAAATTTAATTTAGAACTGTCTTAAATCAGTCGATTTCTTATTTATTCATGTTCAAGAACACAGTTTTATATCGACATACAGATACAAAAAAACAGATTGTGAAGTAATACGAATGAAAAGCGTGTGATGGAAACAAATGAATTGACAAAATAATGCAACGAAAATAGAAGAGAGCGTCATCGTATTGCACAGGAGATTCCAATAGAATGAATGAGGATGGTAAAGTGAGACAAAACACTACAACGAAATAATCATTGAGCAAGTTTGGTGAAAAACTAACAGCCAAATCCTTATTCGTGTTTTTAGGGTGAATAATTTTTAGGGCACTAAATTGACGCGAATACCTGACCTCTGAAAATCTATTGGTAACATAAGATCTTGGAACCGAATCAAGCTTAACCGTGACAAGATTACTCTACGTAATTTCAGAGTGATGAGCTTCGTAGCTGTCGAATCTGAGATTTCTATAACACGTACCTTTCCACCCCCTTCATAATTTCTTCAATACAAGAGTTCATCTACGGCATTGAAGCTTCACAAGGTGTGAATACTTTCAAATGCTGGAGTAAAAAAAACAGAACCGCATCTGGGTCAACATTCGTTTCAAGGTAGAAAGGAACTATTTTACCAAAGACAATAATCAAGGTTGAATCATTGAGCATTTCAAATGTCGAAAAAAATTCTCTTTCACCGACTGAAAACAAAAACTTTTTTTCGAAATTTGAAATTCTGGCTATGCACCGGAGTTTTTAAAGCATCAAAGATTACACCCTGAAAATTTCAGACTGTTTCGTGGATTCAGTTCGGAGAAATCTTGCAGATAAATTCTTTACTCGGATAGTACGCTGACTTTTGATTCAATTGGGCGTTCTTCCATAGTTTGTCATAAACGATTTGGTTGCTGCCACGCCTCTGGTATCACGTTAAGAATAATTAACTGATACATTGCTGGCCAGAGTCAAAACAGCTGGGAGCCCTGATTGAGGTGATTAATTAGCGTTACCACCCGAGCACGTTGGTTAGAAATGGACATGCCTATACGGTAAGAAGAGAGGTTCGATATCGTCGCTAGAATCTCCTCAAAGTCTAATGGCGATTCATGAAAACATAGTTTGATCCAGAAGGCATCAATTCAGTAGTGAATTGTTTTGAATTAACCTCTACGGGAGAATACTAGTAATCCCGTGAAGAAGTTTTCTCTGTCCTTTTCCATAAACTTGCAAAATTTCCATATTATTCTCCATGTTTTGAGGAAAAAGTAGGGAAAAGAATGAGGAAATTTCGTATGGACGAGGAAAAACTTTCTTAAGGGATAACTTCACAAGTACCGTAAACTGGGGTTACTTTACGAGACACGTCATAAACTCCGAATCGTTTTTTATACGATTTTTGATTATTCTAATCGGTTTTCTATCATTTCCTTTCCCTTGAGAAGATTATTTCCGAACAATTACAGGGTTCAGACAAGTTTCGTTTAATCAATTTCCCTGAGTTTTCCCTGTGATTTCCCTGAGTAAAATTCTAATTTCCAGAAATCGTTGGATCATGAATGTGTCGCTAAACATTTTTCCCTCAGTGTATAATTTCTAAGATTCCACGATTAAAAATTAAGAAAATATGTCGTAGAGAATGAAAAATAGAATAAATGAACAAATGTTTATTTTGATAAAATTTTAGTGATTTCCCTGAGATTTCCAGGTTTTTGGGAGTTTTTGATAATTTCCCTGAGAATTCCCGGTGTTTTGAGTCCAATTTTTATTTCCCTGAGTTTTCCCGAATTTCCCGGAATTCCAGTTCTGTCTGAACCCTGAATTATATAATAATAATTATATTAATTATTATTATAATATAATTATATTAGCCTGAGTTCTACCTATTTGGCCTATATTCTTTTCTCAGCGTAATGATAGAACAAGTCAACATCATATTTGACCCCATAATACTTCATATGATGCATAGAATATTATTAATTGAACTCCACATCAATTTTCGTATAAGACCGAAATTTCCTTTTTTGGAAAAAATTGTATAACTCCGACAATTCTTGATCGATTTCAATGAACAACGACTCATTTTACACAGAATTGAACCCACTTCAATACTATATATGACTCAATTTACTGATTTGGAAGCAGATTAGAGATATTTTTCTTGTCATGAGATGGATATCGTCTTGTGACAAGACGAGATTCACTTCAAGATTTTCGTCTGTTTATAAGACTCCACAACTGACGGCAGCCCATTCTAATGGTGAAACGGACATCATTTTTCCGAGTGTATTAAGTGCGCAACTAAGTCCTCGCCGTTTGTCAATAGATGGCTCCAGTAGTAAGTGCTGGTCGATTTTGACATATCCGAAATTTCATGAACCAAGCTTAGACATATGATAAACAAATATATGATATACTTCTCTGATTGTGTGAAAATGTCTGATTTTGTGCCAAATAATCGTCATTTGCGGGAAGTGTTGATTGTGTTATTTCATTCGAAGGAAACGGCGGCTAGAGCACATGGAGAGCTTCAAAAAGTTTACGGAGATACTGCTCAAAGTGAAACAACGTGCCGTGATTGGTTTCGTCGGTTCAAAGACGGTGATTTCTATGTTGACGACCATCCGCGTGAAGAAAAGCCAAAAACATTCGAAGACGCTCAATTGCAAACGCAAAAACAGCTTGCTTCAGCATTAGGAGTTAGGGGTCGTCCATAAATTACGTAAGACGTTTAAGGGGGGGAGGGAGTTCGTGGAATTCTTGTCAGATCAAGGGGGAGGGGGGGAGAGAAAAACAAAAAAATCTATATGGATGATAAAAAAAAATTCAATTATTTCATTTTGATTTCAAAAAACAAATAAAAACTTTTTTTTTTTTTTTTTTTTTTTGAATTTTACAGATGATGGATAGTCAATTTTAGTAAGTTAATAATCATCAATGTTATACCATAATTTGAGTCATTTATAATTTCTGTACACTTATTATATATTTACTTACCATGGGGGGGGAGGGGGGGGTTGAAATCTTACTTGATGTCTTCTGGGGAGGGGGGGGGGGAAAAAAAAAAAAAAAAATTGTCTTACGTATTACCCGCCAAGTCATTTCCAAGCGATTGTATGCGTTGGGAATAATTCAAAAGCAAAAAACTTGGGTTCCTTATGAGTTGGCGCCAAGGGACGTGGAGCGTCATTTTTTCACCTGTGAACAACTGCTCCAGCGGCAAAAAAGGAAGGGTTTTCTTCATCGCATCGTGACGGATGATGAAAAATGAATTCATTACAGCAACCCAAAGAAAAAAAAGTCATGGGGACTGCCCGGTCATGCTTCTACGTCATTGGCTCGAATATTCACGCTGCAAAGGTTATGCTGTGTATTAGGTGGGACCAGGTGAAACCGAATGAAACCATCGCTAGGGAACGGTATCGAACTCAATAGATGCGACTGAGCCGAGCACTGCGCGAAAACGGCCACAATACGAGCAGAGGCTGAACAAAGTGATTTTATTAGGTGTACAAATAAATTTTAGGACACTTCGATTTTGTATCATAACAGCTATTCTGAATTAATTTTCAAGGTCCCGCTCACTTATGATAGATGGCTTGATATGTAGTATCGAAACGTATATAAAGGAGTCATAAACATAACCTAGAAATTCTCTAAATTAAACATGCGGACCGATAAGCTATTTATTAGACACTGCATTCGCTATGAATTCCATCAAGGAAGAAGTGTTGGGAAAGCGTGTGAATCGATATTTTCTGTTCTTGGAGACAACATTGTATCTAATAGTGCATGTGAGTATTGATATAAGCGATTCAAAGAGGATAATTTCGACGTTGGTGACCGTGAACGCATCTCCTGTAAAGGTGAACGTTCAGGAACTGCAAGCGTTACTGGATGCAAATTCTTGTCAGACGGAGAAACAACTTTCGAAACAGCTTGGAGTAACTCGATAAACTTTTTCTTATCGTTTGAAAGCAATAGGTAAGATTCGGAAAGGAACAAAGTGGGTACCACACTTTCTGATTTAAGAAAATGAAAATAGTCGTCTTAACATTTGTGGGAGTCTTTACAGCAAGCAACATAGAAATTCTTTCTTGTGGAAAAGTGGATTTATTTTGATAATCCGAAACGCTAATATCATTGGATTGACCCCGGCGAGCCGACAACATCCACGCCAAAGCGCAATGTTCATTGTAACAAAGTCATGCTGTGCATATGGTGGGATGTGAAAGGCGTACTGTATTATGAACTTCTCAAACATGGTCAAACAGTTACTGCCGATCGCTATTGTCATCAATTGATTGAAGAAATTGAGAAGAAAAGTTCATTTTCTGGCAAAGGAAAACATCCAGTAAAACTGCTCTATGACAATGTGCGGCCTCATGTAAGTAAACCGGTCAAGGATATTTTACTAGCGCTTGGATGGGAAGCATTATCACTTATTACGGAAAATGCAGAACGATTTGTATGACGTGCGATTCAAAACATTTGAAGAAGTGGAAAAATGGGTCACTAAATTTCTCAACTCGCAAGACGAAAGTTTCTTTGCGAAAGGCATCCGCGAGTTACCTGAGAGATGGCTGAAGGTCATTCAGTGCGATGGAGGTTATTTCGATGGATAACTGTGTTTTACTTCTTTTTTAATAAATCTTGAATTTTTTGAAAACTGTCCTAAAACTTATTTGTACACCTAATACTGCATAACAACGCTCGGCCTCATGTTGCCAAACCAGTTGAAACCTACGTGGAAACGCTCAAATGGGAAGTCTTACCCAGTGTTCGGAACTCCTAGGATCGTACACGATGTTTATTGGTCAATTCTTATAGAGCAACCAATCACCTCCAACATTCTATGAGAAGCGATCAATCACAATCGTGTACGATCCTAGGAGTTCCGAACACTGGTCTTACCCCACCCGCCATATTCCCCAGATATTGCGTCGTCCGATTATTACTTGTTCCGTTCGATGACACTTGGTCTGGCTGATCAGCAGTTCCACTTGGAAAAAATGGCTTGATTCGTGGATGGCCTCAAAAGACGAACACGTTTATCGTAACGGTATTCGAGCTCTGCCAGAAAAATGGACAAAAGTTGTAGCTAGCGATGAGCAATACTTTGAATGATTGATTTGTAACCATTTTTCCACAATAAAGTTGCATTTCCACAAAAAAAAACAGCGAGAACTCAATTGCGCACCTAATAATAATAACAAATTGATGGTTATTTAATGTATGATTTAATATAACAATTCATAATGAACTATCATGATCAGAAAAAAATTATTCCCGCAGCTAGATTCAAACAGGGGTTTTCTGAATTACTGATCAAGTAATTTATCATTGAGCCATGGATTAATTTCTTATCAAATCCAGGGGAAAACTGTTCTTAAGGGCATCCCGTGGAGTTACTAGATCTTTCTACCCAAAATACTCGAAGAGGGCTAAATAAAATGGAATGAAACTAGAGAGCCTCAAGGGAGAGAGTGGACATCGGAGGTTTGCTGTGATTGGCCAAAGCCTTAAGAAGCCATATTGATGGAGTATTCCAATTACGATTATGATTATAAGTCAAATATAATCCAAATTTCCAACGAGATTTTGAAGAGGATACATGAAGTTTTGAGAGAAAAAATAGCATCATGATGTTCTGCCAAAAAAGTCTAAGTGGAACTCTGAAAATTAAAAAAAAAATGTTAATCTGATCTATGGAAAAGTCAAATAAAAATCCATGGAATATTGGTTTTCAAGACCATATTTCTGTTTCTACCATGTGAAATGTAAAAAAAAACGAGAAATTTGATAAGTATAAAAAATATGCAAAAGTAGAGGTACAATTTAACTTATTCGAAGGCGCCACAATTGCTGCAGTGGAGTATTCTGTGATTCTCACACTTTCCAAATTCAAATCAGTGAAATCTCACTATTTCTGCAGTTGAGAGTCGACCACTGTATGAAATCAATGAGATAACAGTGAATAGTCACTGGTTATGCAGTTGGAGTTCCTCCTCATGGATTGAATCAGTGACATTCCACTGCAGAGATTAGGGAATATTCACTGATTTTGCACTGCATATGAACTGATTCGCAGTGGTCGACTTTTCACTGCGATCAGTGAGATTTCACTGTTTTCAATTTAGGGAGCAGGTCGGTGACTTGAACTTTGCGCAACATATTTGCGTTGTGCGACCCTCCGATCAGGAGCACAAGTCGCATCGCTCGTGCTTTTTTGGTGACTCATTGGCTGGTGGAAATTCAGTATAGGTACTTGAAATATGAAGATCATCGCCGAGAATTATATATCTAATGTTTCATTGTAAAATGAGGTCATGATGGGTGAATTTATTTTAGCGAAAAAGAGAAATTTGACCTACCTACACAAAACACTAACGAGAACCACAAACTGGGGTAGATATTAACCCCACAAAAGCTTCACGTCTTTACCCAGTCACAGTAAATCAGAAACTGAAGGGTCTATCAACCTTGCACCATGTTTAGAACCTTGCACGAAATTATTGAATAGGTTTGCGGTGGATTATGTCACTGGCCAACTTAGAAACGTAGTTCAAAGTTTACCTGGGGTAGATATGTACCCCGGTTTGAAGTTCTAGGGTTAAGAACATGTTTTCAGGAGGATTTTTGTGAGGAGATGTAAGTACCATTGTATGACTTACAATGTGAAAAGTCAAGTGCAGTGAATGCCACTGCATGTTACTTGAAAAATTGACTGAAATTCAGTCTTTCTCATTGTGTCAGTATTCGTTCACAGGACTGAGTTCCAGATCAAACAAGGCTAATTTCGACTGCATCTTGAAATAAACTTATATGTACAATCGAAACAAGTTTTACTTTTTACTGTCTCATTATCATGAAGTAATCAGTGACTGGTTTGATGAAATCTTCCAACCCTGTCTATTATCCGCTAAACGCTTAACTTCTACATATCTACGACAACCCTTATCTTGTATAATTTGCTTCATATAACTTAATCTGGGTCTACCTTTCCGAGTTTTACCATTCATTTTTCCTTCTAATATTGTTTTCAATAAATTATAGTGCCTTAATGTGTATCCTATCAGATTACTTCTTCTTTTCACGAAATGTTTCAGAAGACTTCTTTTTTCATTCAACTTCTCAAATACTTCTTTATTTTTCACTTTCTCTATCTACTTTATTCTAAGCATCCTTCTATAACACCACATTTCAAAAGCTCCAAGTCTTCGTTGGCCCATTTTTCCAATTGTCCAAGTTTCGCAACCACATAATGTTGTGCTCCAAACGTAACTCTTCAAGAATTTCTTCCTCACTGCTAAGCCAATATTATTTGAGCATAGTCATTGTTTCTTTTGGTGGGAAGCCTGTTTTCCTTGTGCTATTCTTGCTCTCATATCTCTTTCGCTTCTACGGTTCTCTGTAATTATGCTCCCTAGATATTTAAATTCTCTCACTTGCTGAATTGTCTCTGCATCTATTTGATTTTCGTTCTTCTTGATGTTTTCGCTGTTGCACGAATCATGAATTTTGTTTTGTCTTTATTTATATTCATACAATACTCTTCTAGTAATATTGTTTTCATAGTGTTGAGAATATTTTCTAACTCGGCACTACTCGTAGCTAATATAGTTATATCATCTGCAAATCTCAACACGTTTACATTTTTTCCCTGAATCTGTAACTTCATTTGCACTTGCTTCTTCACTCGGATGATCGCTCCTTCTATATACAAATTGGAAATCAATGGTGATAGTGAGTATCCTGGTCTGACCCCACTTTCAATTTGTGCTTGTCCTCTTTGGCCGTCTATTTCTATTATTGCGGTTTGATTCTTATATAATTCATACATTATTCTCCTATCCTTAAAATTAATTCTCACCTTTTTCAAAATCGCAAGCATTCTCTCCCAATCAGTGTCGGACTGGCTCATTCCAGGGCCCCCGGCGGACGACCGTGCCGGGGCCCCTATAAAGGGGATGGAATAATTGTTGACTTTCAAAAAAAAAAAAAGGGAGAGAATCATACTGATTACAGATCCCTGTGATTCATTTTAATTTCAATGATTCATTTCATTGAATTCGAATTCAAGGAAGAATATATTTGTTATACTTTTTTCCATTGAACTGAAGTTTTTTTCCATTGAAAAAACGATTTATTACAATGAAGGTAAAGAAAATTTTCTGTCAGTCTAAGAAATTGGGTCCTCAGTATATGAGGTGAATTATTATTCCAACTAACTGGATAGTTGTTTTGACTCATAAGTGGGTCAGAAAAACAACATGCACAGTTGAAACAACTAACCAGTTGGTTGAAATGATAATTATTTTTGACAAGCGCATATGTACCTATTTTGTTCACTTGTTCCAACCAACTACTCATTTTTTTTGTATAAGATTGTGCTCTAAACATCAACGTGGGGTACCTCATGGTTTTTAGATGTTGAGGAACGAAATTGTAAAGAATTTTCGTCAGTTGGAGGTTATTACTTTTCACATCTTCTTATACCCACCAGGAAATCAATAAACGACTGAAACTCCCAGATAGCACACGAAGAATTCTTTTTCAAGAACAGAAATAGAATTTTTCAAGAACTCTTTTCGAACTAATGAATTCCTATGGATTTCTAGAAGAGTTCAATGTTTAGGACATTAACGAGTTATTTGAGAATACCGAAAGTATTATTCCAGTACTCTCAAAGAACTCTTTAACGGTTCACTAGATAGGCTTTTGTTTTTACTCAGTGCTGTATTAAAATAATCATAAGCCAGGTAGCACATGCATGAAAGAAGGAGTTGGTATCAAATCGTGAATCCACTACGTGGATGGAGAAGAATCATAATATATAAGGGAGAAACATAATTCTCTTTTTGTGTAAATGACATGACATTTATTGTAAAAAATTCCAATCCAAACACCTGAAGCAATGTGTTTTTGCGGTATTTTTTGAACTTATGCAATTTATTTCTTCCATGTGACAACACCGGTTTCATTCAAGAATAACATAGTTTTCAGATCGTTCTCATTGTGTTGCATACACTGAGAGAAATTTATCAGCAAGAATGACTGATTTCTGTGATCAAATGGGGGATATATTAGACATGAGATTACAAATTGATGGGGAATCCCAGCAATTTTTCATTATGTTATTTTAATCCCAAAAAATGTTATTCTATCTGAAATTTTAATTCTATTGGAAACTTTTGAATGCAAAGTCACTTATGGAAATGTATTCGCAAAAACGAACGCAAAGAAATTAAATGGCTGTGGCAGCTACTCACTTTTTCAGCTCTCTTGTTTTCATTGCTATAGCTAAAATAATTACACCTACAGCTATTTCTTAGTTAATACAGTAAAAAATCGTAGCTGTGACTGCATAGGTTTTCTGATAGATATGAAATTTTTGCTGTGGAAGCAACATTTCTTGCTTTTAATGCTAAGTGAGTAGCTGTGACAGCTGAAAAGTAGCCCAGATTGCTAATTGTGAGTTAACCAAATAATGAATAATTATTTTCTTTTTGTGCGATGCAACCAAACATTCAGTATCTTTCTAACTACACGGAAAAAACTTCTGGGACAGGGACAAAATTGTGTTATCTTTTAGAACAACTTGTGGTAATTCCAACTAAATTGGAGTAGATTTGATGGCAATTGCAGTAAAGTATACTCAAAAATTGTCCCAATCCCAAATTTCATTGCAAATTGTGGTAAATATGACAAGTAATTTTTTTGCCTGTATGAAATTTAGTGGTACTGTTTGTTACAAAATTCAATACCGATTTTTGTATAAATTTTCGTAATATCCCTACGGTCGAATGATCCACAGGACCTATTTCCTTGGCTTCAAATCATTCATCATGTATAATTACATGAATACGTACCATAGTGAAGTGTAAAATTGTAAGGAACTTATAGAAGATATCATTGAATTGTGGTCGCTACCGAGATTGATGCAGATTTTGCAAACTCAATAAGAAGCTAAAGGACATCATACTATCATAGTATTGAAGTTTGCACAATTTGTGATTATTGAAAATCTGTAATTATTGAAAATTTATACCTTTCTCTGTAAATTCATCATTTTGCCACGGGCCCCCAAGAGCGAAGGGCCCCCGGCGATCCCCGGGTAGCCGGGCGGGCCAGTCCGACACTGCTCCCAATCAACATTATCGAATGCTTTTTGTATATCTACAAAACCTATATATACAGACTTTTCTCTACTACTGTTCTGAGTGCTAAAATTGCTTCCCGCGTTCCTCTATTTTTCCTAAAACTGATCTTCTGCTAATCTACTCTCTATTTTATTTTCTACTCTCCTGTATATAACTTTTGTCAGTATTTTCGAGGCATGTGAAGTTAAACTAATCGTTCTGTAGTCCTCACATTTGTCTGCTCGTTGTTTTTTCGGAATGGCGACAATTTTATTCTTTTGGAAATCTTTCGGTACTTCTTCATTTTCGTACATATCTCTGACCAATTCAAACAGTGCGTCACGAGTTCCTTGACTGAAGGCTTTGATAAGGTCCGCACTTATGCCATCTATTCCTGGCGCTTTATTATTTTTCAATTCTTCAAAAGCCCTGTTGAATTCTGATCTCAAAATCGAATCTCTCAATTCTTCTTCATCGACATCTTCCTCCCTCTCTAAAAATCCTACATTATTATTGCTTCCTTCATACAGATCTTCTAAATGATTAATCCATTGTTCTATCTTTTCCTCCGTTCTTATCAATCGTCTCTCTAGAGAATTTTTAATCTTATCGCTTCTAGATTCCATTTGTTCAAAAAATCTCTTAACAATCCTATATGCCTCATCTATTTTCCCTGAATGTGATCTTACTTCTATATCCTGACATTTTTCTTCTAACCATTGTTCTTTCACTCTCCTTGATTCTCTTATCATTTCATTCCTCAGTGCCTTGTAAGTCCGCTGGTCTTGTTCGCTACTCTTATTCTTGTATGTCCTCCTTCATCAATTAAATCAAGAATTTCTTCCGCTATCCATGGTTTCGTAGGTTCAACTCCATCGTTCTTCAAAATTTCATTTGCACATTGTTCTATGTTCCCTTTTATATTTGTCCATCTACTCTCTATTTTAAGGGCTTCCTTTTGTTGATCCTCCAATTTTTCATCCAACATCACTTTGAATGCCTCCTGTGTTTGTTCTTGTTTAAGATTCTCCAAATTCCATCTTTTTTGCATTTTTCTTTTCTTCTTCAGAGCTCTGAATCTCAGAGAATATTTCATCAGCAACATATTGTGATCACTATCTATATTCGCGCCTGGATATAAATAGATTTTTACTGTGTAGACTGTTTGAAATTGTGCTCGAATCTTCAAACGCATTTTCCTCGAAACTACATTTTTCGAGACGGTTGACACGATATCTCCAGTTCTAATTCATCGATTTACTTGAAATTTGGTATAGGCCTGCTCCGTACGTCCCTCTATCGTCTCTATCACATTCATGTAAAAATTCCGTTTTTGACTATTTTTAAAAATTCGGAGAAGTGAAAAAAAGGTCAAACATTGGATTTGTTCTTTTCAAACAGTTGCCACTTTGCCAAAAAACTTTCTTTCTTTTTCTACGAGGTACAGACGATAACGGCATCCTCACCAGTTCAGAATCTTCCGATTTTATTGGTTTCAGATTATTGAAACTACTGCAATCATGTAAACCAGAATGCATGATCCACCCCCCCCCCCACTCCATCTCTCTGTAACTCTTTTAATTCTTGATTGTTTTCTTAAAATTTCAGCGTTTATTGTCGGAACATGAATGAACATCTGAGGCAAACATGGAGACTAAAAATTTTGTTTGTTTTTTTTATTGCACTTGAAGAACCGCCTGAAATTTGTGCTTCTGAACTAGAATACCCCATTGAAGTAATGAAATCAACACAACTTCCGCAAGATACCTGAAAGATGCAACAGTTCCATATTTCACAAAGATATCTTCCAGAAGAATCGTGAAGATATCTTTAAAATAACTTTGAGAAATGGAATTAGGGTGCGTAAGTCAGGATGGATACAAGATATCTTACAAACATCTTAATTGAGTTATCTTCGGGATACATCTCAAATATTCCTTTTAAATATCTACAAGTTATATCTTGAAGATATCTCAAAGATTTCTGGAATGAATCTGTAGTAAGATGATCTTTCATGTATCTTTGAGATAATTTTACGAAAAAATCGTAAGAAATCAAGATTCATTCGGTTTTCTTGAAGATATCTTAGGGATATCTTTTTGTTTATTAGGTATATAGTTCCGATTATAGATTTTCACATCGAAGTTGTTTTGAGCGATCCCTGAACACTTCTTTTGATGCTGGAAAAATTGGGACATCTATTTCTAATCGAAAAGAACACGTAGTTTCACGATGATAACTGAAATTCGAAAAAACACTGTCAGAGTGGCTTCTAAAATAGAAAACTAAAATTCACGTAGAATTCCCGGTTCTTCCGGTCGAATGTGGAGACATTTAAGGCGAGTTTTATAAATTTTAATTGATTAGTGTGAAAAAATAATTTGATTATTTTTCCCTAATAACTTCACAAATTTTCTGGTGCAAATGACAGCGCATACAAAACGTAATCTGAAATAACTTTACGCTTAGAATGTTCTGTATTACGTTTAATACATAGTCACTCAACTTTATATAAACGTTTACTAAACGCTATACACGTTTCTGGAATATTGAAAAACTAATTATCAAAAGTTTGTATCCTCAACGAATGGAGCAAATAAATAGTGATGCCGCGAGAAAGGAGAAAGATCCTACCCGAGGAATTTACGAGGCAAGACGAGAATGATCTTACAAGGAACAAAACTTCAGTTGAAAGGAGTGAAAAATGATACTACTAATAAAACGGTGAAATGTCGGACAAGGCTAGAAAAAGCCTTTTCTCGTTTCATCTCATCTTGCGGTATCACTACAAACAAATTTAGAAATCCAACCCAGACAGCACATGAAGTTCTTGGAAAACGTTTTAGAAACGTAGCTTTTGCTCCGCATGTCATCAACTATCCTAGTAGAAAGATTTCAAAAATTCCATATTAATTACATATAACTTATATATAAAATATATTGCATTATATGTAAAATTTTATATAATTTAAGAAACTCTTCCACTAAAGTACATTTATACCAAAAGGTCGAATGGGAGTTTGGTACACAGGTCGAATAATTTTGATGTAGTTTGTGTCACATGAACTTTAGCAAAGAGTGATCGCAAAAATAGTAAATTGTTCATCAAGGGGAGAAAGTGGGAAATTTCCGACGAGTGTGAAGTTTGTCTTCCCGAGCCAAAGGCGAGGGAGACAATCACACGAGTAGAAATTTCCCACTTCTCCCCGAGGTGAACATACTATTTTTTCCCACAACTGCAAGGAAAGTGAAAATCATCTGTTTAATTGCATATAAAATATTCATATGCATATTTCAGAACGAAAAGATAGTTTGTATTTTCCTCCCGCTGTGACACATTCGCTTGGAATTCAGCACTCTCTCCCCTAAAAAAGGTCAGAAAACATCAACTTTCCGTGCAGGTGTGGGAAAAAGAGTATTTTTCCGCCTATTTTCTGGGATCGCGGGTTTCAGGTTAGAATGCATTCTAAAACATACTCTATGTTGATCATTTGTGAGGGTATACAATTTCCTGGTGAGCATAACACTGATTTTACAAGTAAAGTAGTATCAAATTTTGATCAAGATTTTATAAAAATCAACAAACCTCGATAGGTTTTTTATAGAAAAGAATTCATTTTGTCAAGAATCTATCGATTCCGTTGATTTTTTCATCTCCAAAATCAATGTTATGCTCACCGGGAAATGGTATTCCCTTGCAAATGATCGACATGAGGTATTTTTCAGAATGCAATTCAACTCGAAACTCGCGGTCCCAAAAAACAGGCGGATTTTGCGGTCACTCTTTCCTTGGCCCGCATACAAAACTGCCGTTTGGTTCTCCGGTGAAACTCGGGTCATTGTTCCCAAGGAATACATTTTTCAAACGTTTAGATCACCTTCACTTCAAATACACCTATGAATACATTTCAAGGACGTTCTTTCCATCTACTGCAGGCCGTTCTCATCATGTTTTCCAAACGTACTTCCATGAAAACAGAAAATTATATGTACCTGAGACCTGGGACATACATGCGACGTTCGTAGAACATCATGAGACGGTATTTGCACATTCTCTATGTAACAAAGCAAGTATTTTGCACATTCAGAAAACTTCCCGGTACTCTATAAAAATTTTCTCATCTCTACTTGGACTGCTGGAAAAGTTTATTTCATTTTCAATATCAAAAGTTTGGAAGCAAGTACCATAAACAGTTTTTAATTAAATAAACTTGACTAGAGTATAGATTGTATTGAAATTAAAATAAAATTTTCAAGTGATTTCAATGCTTACTCTTATATAAATTCCAATAAAAAGTATTGTAAATTTCATGTAAAAATGAGTGTTAATTACTTCGAAATGTTTTGTATGGGATTCACAAAATTTTTCAACAGTAGTCAATAAATATTATGAAATTTACAAAAATTCCCGATTGGATTGGAATTATTTACGTATAATTCACGAGTTTTTCCCGACAATGGAAAATTCCCGCATAATCACCAATTGATAACCATCCTGCACTGTTTTCAACAATTTCAATATAAAATTACTCACCAATCATTCAATGGAGAAATAGGATTTTCTTGCCATTGTAATACCGCTTCTTTCATTTCCATTGTACTCATTCTGAATTCTCCTTTAGAAGTGAAAGCATCTCTGATCAAAGAAAAGAAACAAGCATGAGTTTCTTGCATCAATTCCGCTCCCCCATTCAAATCGATGGATTCTGCAACTCGGGATAAAGCTAAATTTTTCTCTGGTATCGACATAACGGCTGCCTCCTCTTCTTCGCACCTATGGACAAGGAAAATTTCCAAGATTCGTACATACAAAACAACCGGAAAACAAATCCCAACGGTACTAACTTGACTTCATCAAGAATATCAATGCCATCATCCAGTTGTATAGGTATTTGCATCATATCTATGCTATCCAAATCGAGTTCTTTCTTGATACTCTCTTCATCTTCTTCTATATCATTCTGAATTTCTTCACTGATGTCCATATTCAATTCGTGCTTGATCTCATGATGTTCATCCTCTACTTCTTTTTTAATTTCTGGCATTGGCGGTGGGATTATAGGTTTGATGGACTGCAGAGTACCTGGATTTCTAAAATTAGAAATAAAACTTGTATTATATCTAGATAATGTATTAGATTTTGTTGACAAATATATAAAATCAAAATACATTTTCTTTTTGGGTAACTGATGAAGATGATGATGTTCGTAAATGTCAGCTGGTTCCGATTTGATGGGAGTTATGATTTTATGTTCCATTTCTGACATTACGTGTGACCTATTATCGTCCGTGGTGTGAGAATAATCACTGTTGTCGCTTTCTGGTTTGATCGAAGGTGAGTTGAAGTGTTTAGGTACAGGTGGGCAGAACGAGGGCTGTTCCAATTTAATCCTCTTTTTAGCGGGCGGGACGCGAATCGTCGTATTAATGGGGAACTTTTGTTTCTGACCTATCTGTGCTCTTTGAGTCAAATCAGCCAAAGCGATACCTTGTGTGTTCAGTTCTGGATGAACCTGATGAATATTGACAATTATTAGACGTGAGATGTGAAAAAAAGCTATACAAATCGGTAAAATTTTACATACATCTCGATGCGCTCTTCGCTTTTTGTGAGCGATAAGCATTGCCCGATATGTCTCTTCAGTTTGTTCTCGCATGATGAATGACCTACTTGGAGCGTATTCGGCTCGTTGAAGGGTAGAAAATACAGGACGAATACTTTCTTCTTCGTGACTAAGTTGCATTCCTCTGACAGCCAAACCTGGAACTCCAGGGACCGCTAAACGCTTCTTTTTCTTTTGTTTAGCACCCGATGATTGATGTTGGGGATAATTCTCCTCATTTTCAGAAGTTGTGTCCACGGTTAATCTGGTATTTTCCCCGACCTCAGCTTTGAGAGCGCTCAATTCTTCCAAGTAACGGAGTTGTGTTTTTTCTTCGACTGTAAATTAATGTTTATAATGAATTCGAATGAACAAAAGCTATTATCGGTAAGCGATCACTTACCCATAGCTGGTTTAGGCTTCCGCCAATGGAGTTTGGAAGAGGATGTTCGGTGATGCGTTGGATAACTGAATCCTTGTTTGTATGCGTTAGATAACAAACTTTCTCTTGATTTTAACAACTGATGAGCCAATTCATACGAACGTTTACGTTCTTCGAACAACATTCTTCTGTGCTGAGCTTTTTGGACCAAGTTACGCATTCTTTTGATATCCGGTCTGTAGTGACCCGCCGAAAGATGTTTGTGAAAAGTTTCCAAAGGACTAACTTCAAACCTGTAAGATTCAAATTCAAATAAATTGATTTGATCTTGAAAATTGAATCACAATGCAACACATCCAATGAAACATGCATTGTTGGAATATGTGTTTAATTGACATCAACTAGCAAAATGAGAAAAGAACGCAAAACAAAACAGTAGAATGTCAATATTTCTTATGAAAACCCATAAATATATGAATTTATATTAATTCAGAAATAAAAATTAGCGTTTATTTATGAGGAATCGCACTTGAAATAAAGATTCTGCAAGAAGTTGCATTCAATAGGTTACAAGTTATAGTTATTATTTTATTGTAAAAGTTACACATTTCTGATATATTCGCATTGCCTCCAACATTGGTAAAGAGCTCACAAGTAAGGAATTAGTTCTCATCATAATAAAAGAAAAATAGATCACTCATAAACCCGTTTGATTGCTCAAAAAGAAACCTTTTGTTACTAAAAGATTCTGTTATTGAATATAAAAATTACAAAATCGGTAAATAAAATTGAATTACCTATGAGTTTCTCTATGGAAAAGCATTTGTAAACTCTTTTCCATTTCTTCCTCGACATCACAGTCTTTTGGAAATATAGGTAAAAGATTGCACAATGATCCTCTTTGATTCTCATTGAGGCATTCATGCCAAAATTTAGGATAATCCAAAAGTTCCTTGAAAATGGTAAAGTGTTCGCACAGATCCTGTGGCAATTTGACTCTAGTATTAGCTGTGGCACAAGTTTCCCATCTCTAGAAATTCATTTTCTAATGAACGAATAATCAACAATCAAATTTGGGTGAAATGAAAATCATTTACCAACTCATCCGGACTTTCAGCTTTAGTTAAATATTCTGTATTCTCATTTTCATCTTCTTCTTCTTCCTCCGCCGAGCTTTGACTATCACTGCCACTTGTATTATGTTCATCTCCGCTATCGTCTTCGCTTTCGGTCGAAGTACTGCTACCATTCATAGAACTGCTATTGCTGTTACTCTGAGAACCGTGAGACGATGCATCATCTTCGTCTTCTTCGGCTCCTGTATCTCCATTGGCTGAACATTCGTCGACCTAAGCATAAAATATTGACTATGTTAATTCATTAACTACGCACATGAAGGATAGCTAAGAATTTATGAGAATTGTGTACTTCTGAGAGTTTGAAGATAAATGTAGTGAATTTACTCACATGACATGTCTATAACAATAATATTGAAAAACACAAAAATATGATGTTTATAATTCGAATACACAGAATCAAATGAAGACAAGAAACTTCGACTCAGAAAACAAATTTAATTAGAATCTTGATAGAGTGAAGACTAAAATGATACATGTTGTGTATATATGTTATTATTTCCACAATTCGAGAAAACCAACCTCCATTCTCGTTAGTTTTTTCTGTTCCTTGTAATCCCGTTGTATGGAAGTTAAAGGAGGAAAATGCCTCGTATAGCGTGTTATATCAATCAAATGCGATTGTGGCGAAAGTCAAGCAGAGAAAACCTTATTCCTTCAGCGAAAGGAATTCTCGTAATATCGATCGTACGTTAAGTAATCTCGCCGTTCGCTATTTGACCCGTCACAACCGCAACACTCCTACTCTTCCAACAAATTTTAGTCATGGCGTGGAACAGAAACCACGGTTTGTGTTTGTGTAACGAAGGACTTCGAGCGCGCAGTCATACGGCCCTTTCCTCACCATTTAAAATGCTGTGATAGATGAACTTCATACCAAATTCATAACATAAATGTCAAAACATAACCTATGAATGGAACTTTATGTTTGTTCTGAAATGAGGTTTTGGATGATTCTATAGGACCCGTAGGAGCTTTCCGAAGTGTTTCATCCGGGGCGTCTGGGGCGTGAACTACGGATTTCTATTGGTTTATTCTACGCCTCTGACGCCCCGGGTCACACACTTCGGAAAGCTCGATAAGGTACGATTATGGGAGCCTTCCGAAATAGCTGATCCCAAGCAGTGATGCCAGCATTCGGCCGGCCGACAAGTTTTACCCCCTCCATCACGCTCCATACAATCTGATTTCTTTTGTCGGAGGTTTGATTGTTTGTGTAAGATTTCTATACAGATAGATGTGGTGGAGAGGGTAAATTGAGTCGGTTGACCAAATGCTGGCATCACTGATCCCAGATGAACCGGATCAGTTACTTCGTAAGGCTGGCCTCCCATGGACTGGAATTCGTTCCGGCGGAATGACTTTAAACCAATCGCTTTCACAATTTCTTTTAGAGCGTTCTATCAGAAATCTATAAAAAATTGTGCATTGGTTCAATTTTCATTCCGCCGGAACGAATTCCGGTCCATGAGAGGCCAGCCTCAGGCTCCGAACGGAACGATCTCCATTAGTAGAATACTAGTCTTATTTGAATATAACTATAACAACACTAGGGATCCACCAATTGTAAAGCGGAAAGCGGAACGCGGAACCCTTGGTTGAATAGAGAGGCAAATGTTCGCTTCTCTTTCCAGCCAACGGTTCCGCGCTCTGCTTTTCGCCATCTTTCAACTCCATGTGACCAGGGTTGGGTTTATAACGTGATTTTTCAGTTTCTTACCGTAATATACTTGGTATAAAAAACATAATGTGTGTAAGATACTTGAACCCTCCTTCCCTCCTAAGGCAAGGGGGTTGGTCTTGCAGGTAAGATACATCGTCGTAAACTATGTAAAATACTTCGAAGTATATTACGTGCCAACCCTGCATGTGACTCGGGCCTAATACGGTAGGTTTTATGCAAGGAATAATGTGCGCATAAAACTCATGCACATAATGCAGATAACTAAAGGGGGTTTTCTGCATCATCTTTTTTTATGGTCAAGTTGGGTTATAATTTTAAAACTATGAATTGTTTGCCATTTCAACACTCATAAATATCTATTTCATATATTCTGAATTCTGAATTTCAAGTCGGAATTAATTTTACAATTTTTTATGCATTTTCTGCATTTTCTGCGTATTCTACATGTTTTATGCATAATTTGCGCAGAGGTAACGCATATTAGCTAAGTTCGTTTACCGATGTCCACAGTTACCCCAACTCGCTCCAAGTATTTTGGATTCGCTACTTCCAGTTTAAGCAACGAGATGATTGGTTAGGTACAAGTTGGAGCAACTCGGAGCACGTAAAACGAACGAACCTATTACCTATCGCACGCGCACAGAACCCATCCCTGACCATTCCTGATGAACATGCATGCACAAGTGTGTATAAGGATCACATGGATTTGTTGGATTTTGAAAAGCGGTAAAAATGAAAACTCCGGTTATCATTCAAGTAAACTGATAACGTAATATTTGATAAAAGAAAAATTATGATCAGAGAGTCGTCATAATATGAACAGTGATGAAATCAGCAGAAGCACGTGAAATTTGCATCTTCTCTCTTTGATAAATCATAAGTTCTTCATCCTGAAAAATTCAACAGTACATTTTTATGACAATGACGGAAGTTTTGGAAAAATATAGTTCACATTTTTCAATCTTCAAAGACGGAATCATCGATTTTACAGCCGGTTCTCTTGGTAATTTTACCTATAATTCTTTAAATTTATAATTACTGGGAAATTTGGATGAATTCAAGTAAATTTGCATGTGTGATTCGATCAACTTAACCTCCTTCATTAATTGAATTTTGTGGTAAAAACAGTTCTTTGATCACGAGGTCATCGATATGATCTAAATCAATGTATATTCTTGAAATTCAGGGAAAATGAGCACAAAAACGTAATAGAGCTTTTGCATAAAATTAAAACGTCCAATATTTTGAATAAATCTCTATATTCAAATTGACTATGTTCTATATGAATTGTGTGTTGATATAACAGTAACAAGTTTGATTATAATAAAATTTTGTATCATTCCGATTAGGTGGCATAGCATTGGTATACGTAGGACAGCCTCTAGACACAGTAAAAGTAAAAATGCAAACGTTCCCTTCAATGTACAAGGGGATGGTGAATTGCTTCATGAAAACATTAAGAACTGATGGAATAGCGAGAGGACTTTATGCAGGAACTGTACCTGCTGTAGTTGCTAACGTAGCTGAAAATTCAGTATTATTTGCCGCATATGGAAGTTGTCAAAAAGTTATTGCTAATGTTCTTGGTAAGATATGTGGGATATTAGAATACTTTGAATAACTTTTCCTCATGCTGTAAGAATTCATAAAATTATCTGTGGTAATGCAAGATTCATCAAATTCATTCTCGTAAATTTGAAAGATCCTCTATTCCAAGTAATTTTGTCCAAAACTAAATTAGTCGAGATAGAAACATTTTTACGTTTAGATTTCCCTAAATTACATTACTCTATCTTGTCGCAGGAGTGAAAAAAGTAGAAGATCTTAGCTCTTTGGGGAATGCATGGGCTGGATTTTTTGCTGCTTTTTTTTCATCGTTGACGCTATGCCCTACGGAGCTTATCAAATGTAAATTGCAAGTCACGAGAGAAGTTCAAACCGCAAATTCTATGAAAACTATCGTAAATATAAATATGTATATACATATACATATATATAATATTTTTTGATAATTATAACAAAAGTAGAATAATTAATTCATCAAACTTTTGTAGACACGAATCACCCCATTGGGACTAACAAAGCAAATAATTCGAGAACAAGGTATCAGAGGATTATTTACTGGTCTGTCCTCCACAATCGCTAGAGAAATGCCTGGGTATTTTTTCTTCTTTGGAGGCTACGAGGGTACGAGACAGCTTTTAGCCGGACCGAATCAAAGTAGAGACGATATCGGTTGGCAAAAGACCATGATAGCTGGCGCTGTTGGTGGATTCGTTTTGTGGCTTGTTATATTTCCAGCTGATGTAATCAAAAGCAGAATCCAAGTTAGTTCCATTATTTGAACAGTATTGATTGAATTTTGGTTGATTCTTCACTGATGTACTTATTTTTCATTTGGATTTAAATAAGGTACAAAATCTGAAAACTCCTGCGCTAGTCGTGATGAAGGATATCGTGAGAACCGAAGGTGTTGGAGCACTATACAATGGGTTGAAACCTACCCTCATAAGGACAATCCCAGCAACGGCTACATTATTCGTCACTTACGAATATTCAAAAAAATGGATGCACAATTTCTTAGACAATTGACGCGCATGTTCATTAAAATTATCTGTGAATTGATGCATTTCAATAATTATCGCTAATAAAAAAAGCCTGAACAAAATTACCAAGTGACCAATAATCAACAAACAAATGTGATGTGTTCATGTCAAATGTTAATATATGTTGTTTATGATTGTAAAATCTACTCTTTTTCAGTGCTGGCCACTTTGAGAGGGATATCAAATTTTCAACAAATAGATGTACAATGTAAATTGAAAATTATATAATTTATGAGATGAATTAATTGTATCTGTTTTTGAAATCTCCCAAACCAAAGAGCGGTGAAATTGAATGTTTTTAATGTCGTTGAAGTTTGAATCGTTCATCAAAAAACTAAATACATGGTTTTTAAATTATATTATCATAGAACTGGTGTTTTCAAATAAAGCATGTTATTCAGAATCTATATAGAACCAGAGGGCTCCGCCCCTGACTGCTTCGCTTCGGTCAGCAGTCCGACCCCCTTCAAAATTCGCTTCGCTCATTTTGAACTAATCGTGGCTTACATATGCTCGCTTCGCTCGCATCTTCAATAATTCAGATATCCGGGGATACATGAAAAGACACTCATCGGTTTTTTGCTCGAGTGAAAATATTTTTCAAGGACTAAACACATGAATGAATAAGCATTTGACATAAGCACAAGTCGGATGCGCAGAACTTTAGAAATAGGTTCTGCGCATCACGTTATGCTTATCCTTAAAGGAGTAAGCACAAAAGTGCACTAAGACGCAAAATAGCATAAGTATAAGCATAACGTGATGCGCAGAACCTATTTCTAAGGTTCTGCGCATCCGACTTGTGCTTATGTCAAATGCTTATTCATTTATGTGTTTAGTCCTTAAATGAGTAAACACAGAAGTGCACTAAGACGCAAAATAGCATAAGCATAACTCGCTGTGCAGAACCTATTTCTGAGGTTCTGCGCATCCCGTTTGTGCTTATGTCAATGCTTTAGTGTACTTCTGTGCCTACTCCTTTATGTAACAATCAGAAAACCTGAAACTTATTGCCTACTATTCTTTATACCATGTTCAAATGATTTAGAAGCACGTTTCTGAGGAGCCTTCCGAAGTAGCTGACCTGATCATCTGGTCACTAATCAGATCACCTTTGATTGGTTAAGACGTGATCTGATCAGTGACCAGATGATCAGGTCAGCTATTTCGGAAGGCTCCTGAACAACTGTCCTGGTGAAAACGGAACGTGGAAGTGTGACGAGAGCGTGAGTTTAGGGACAATGAAGCGTAACGGAGAGTCATCTGGGCGTGATTTGAGAAGGAATTGGAATATTTTCACACTCGATTTGTTTCAATGACTACTTTCTTCACTGTTGAAATACTTTCTTCGTTCTCACTGGAGTGGAGTTTTCACAACGTCAAAGAGCTTTTGAAGAGTGTTCGGAAACAAGGAAGCGTACAACGGAAGGTGAAAACTCTTCTTTTCCCTGAAAATTCGATCCCAGATTTGGATCAAGTACCCCTGGAAACTTACAGAACCCATGTTCCATGTAATGTCTGTCCACAAATGCGAAAGTGACTCGATTCACGTCCACCATATTAGATCCACCATCTTGGATTCGTTTCCTGACTACAGATTCAGTTTCAGCACCCTCGAAAATCCCTAGAACTCATGTTTCATGCAAATCTGTCCCCAAATGCGGAAATGACTAAATTCATGGACACCATCCTAAAACTCATCTTTCATAATAATCCGTTAATTCAACCCAGAGTAACGAATATTCAAAGCCTGCGGAGAAAATGACTTATATATGTATTTGTATACAGCGGAGAAAATTTTCTCCGAGATCACCTATTTTTTAAGAAAAAAATTTTCAAAAAACAGAAAGACTTGTCCGATTCTGATAAAAAATTGAATGTTCTCTCGGGAGGGGTTTGAGGAAGGTTCCCTATAAATTTCAACCAATTTGGTTCCCTCGGTCCAGAGTTATCCCGAACGCAGACAGACAACCCCACGGATTATCACTCAGTATTCAATGAAATGAAAGACTATCCAACTCCCAACTGGATTACTCGAGTATTTTCGAAGATACGGTCAGAGAGTACGATAGCGGGTGCAATAGGCACTCCGTGCTGGGTATACTACGTATACCAATGAGTGCCTAAAAACTAGAAAGTTTAATTTTCTTAGATTTTCCAACATTCGATTATAAAAAAAATTAATTTAAATACGTGAAATCAAACCAGACGAAATCAATAGAAGATTTTATATATTTTTCCTGCAGGTGCATCTTTGCACGTGCACTGATTATTATACAAAAGTGATAAATAGCGTATAAATATATCGATCATAGCTTATGTACAAAATATTATGAGGTACAATTTCATATCGGAATTTTTCTATTCAATTCATTTACATTTACATATATTTTTTTTCTTGTAAAAACATTAATTATATAAAAGAATAAATAATCTCGTACGGTAGACGATGAATTATAAAAATTCATCAAAACAATGGACTCATTTCACAAAGATTATATTCTCTTCAAATATATTAAGCAATATATTAGCTGTGCGTTTCATCGTATAAAGAATTACCAAGTACAATTCACGTATATTTGTCGTAACAGTGATCGCAGTCATTAAATATAGTCTTGTCAAATGTATATATATGAATACTAAGGCATGAGTTTATCGGATATATCTTGAAGATGCATCAAACATTTTCAAGTCAAACTTACGTACCGGCCTGTAACCGTTGCGGTTTGATGATATCTTCTTCTTCCTGCAAAATCTTCATTCTCCTCATTGAGCTGCGCCGACTGAGTTTCGACACCTGGATACACTGGGGTTACCACGATTTGTTCGTAATCATAAACCTTTTTTCTGCAATCAAAATGAATTCATAGAACTGATTCTCATGAGAGAAAAGATGATGACCATCGTATATTTTCGTTTACCCCATCATTTTGAGGATAGCGTTCCTCAACCAAGTGAAGAATTTGAATTCTGCGGCGATTCCTGGCATTACCGCGGGATTGGCATGGCCGACGTAACTCCATACCAAAAATACGACAACAATATTGGCGACCGCGTAACTCCAATGTACCAGGAACATGATGAATAATTTCAAAACAACCTAGAAAATTCATAAATTAGAAAACAGAAACAAATGCGAAGGAAAACGAATTTTGTCAACTTACTCCGAATAAGGAGAACCATCTGTTACATAGAGGACTGTACCAGTTTCCCAGTTTGTTGTGTATATGAACTTTTCGAACAGCGACGTCAGGAACACTACCATTATCTTCAACGCTCGGTGAAGAATCAACATTGAGGCTATTTTCCATCACACTAGGATCTCTCTGTAACATATTTTTCCAAAGTTTATTAATCACATGGATTGTTTATTCCGTATAATAATAACAATTCATGTTTTGATTGACATACACTAAGTTTTTTATGCCTTATCCTTTCGGGGAATAAATTGTCCAAATCGTTTTCCCCATCCACGATTAAACCATTCAAACTGCTGGTTCCATAATTGCGATCGAAGGTTGGAGATTGAGTTTGAAATCTCTGTTCTCGCGTGTGTTGGATATCAAAAGTTTGTGCGAGAGCGAAATACGCGTAATCCATGCAAGCATAAGTCAACAAAAATGGCATCGTAACGATCGGGGCTAGCGTATTGATTTGACCAGTTATTATGAAAGTTAATGTCACACTTGCTACCACCATCATAGAATAAATAGGTACTTTATTTGGACCTTTCTGAAAAATGTTGAGAACTATCAGAAGTATATTGTATTGAAAAAACGTAATCCACTCAAATTTACTTACCCCTCTTTGCAAACAACTAATTCCAGGTATAACGTTTTGACTAGCTATGGATTGAAGGACTCTGGGAGTGCCATACATGGCTCCTAAACAACTACTGAACGAGGATACGTATAAACCAGCTAATAGTAGAACTGAAAAGGCCGATACCGTCGACGCGATCATAAAATTATTGAGTAACGCGGATCTGACGCAAGTTGTAGCCAAAAACAGTGAAAAACATAAGTACAAAAGTGTTCTGAAAGTAAAATAAGTTCAAATTAAAACCCTGTATGCCATGAATTATTGGTATTTCTTTCAACTCACCCTGTGCCTAAAGCTGCCAAAGTACCATTGGGAATATCAGTCGAAGGGTTTCTCAAATCTCCACTCATGTTGATACCAGCTAATACACCGGTGACCGTTGGAAAGAATACTCCAAATATGGTGAACCAATTGTATCCGTCTTGGTAATCGGGGAAAGTATTGTTTTTTAAATTCTCTGATAACCAACCTACAAAACCTGCAGCTGTAAACATAAACAATTCGATCAATTGCGTTTCGGTGATTGTCGATTGCTAGTCTACTGTGTTCAAAAACTTACCTGGTTCAACGTGAGTGAAACATCCAATTGTAAAATCAAGTCCAGCGAGTAATAAAATTAACAACAGTACGAATTGTAGCTTCACAACCCACTTCACTCCAGCTACATTGATCACGGATAATAAAATTACAGCAGCACAGGCAAACCCTCTTTGCGCCCAAGCAGACTCTAAACCTACAAGGCCAGCCATTGATTCTCCAAAACCTAAGACATTCAAGGCGCAACCAACAGCCTGTAACGATAATTACCAGTAAGAATCCGCATAACGAGATAAAGATATGTCATTGAATAAACTCTAATAACAGTTCAATCATTTTACCTGACCAAAACAGTAAAGTAATCCAATGGATCCACCAAATCTCGAACCCAATACGTGAGAAAGAAGAAAATACACCCCTCCACTCTCTACTCTACATCTCTCGCATATTCCAACAGCGGATAAAACTGTTATCAAAGCGATGCAAACTGGAAATAAAAGGAACATTCAGTGGAAATTGTTCAACAAAATATAATCCATATTCAAAGTGAGAGCCAGGTTTGAATTAATTATAAAATTGCACATTACGGGTTTCTTATGGCATTGGAACAAAAACCTCTGTTACACGTGCTCTCTAAATTCTTTGGAGTGAATATTCACTCATCAAAGAGTCAAAATACTGCAACTCTAGAACGGAGTGGGAGCTCAACTCTTGAAGAGTGAAATTTCACTCTTTAAGAGTCAATATTCACTCTTTTTCCTAAGAGTGAGTTTTTCACTCCAAACACCAGAGTTGATTTCCCCTCTTATAGAGTGAAAATTCACTCTTTAAGAACTCCAAGGAATTTAGAGAGTGTGTTCTTATGAAATGGAGTGATTCTTTTTGTGAGATGCAGTGGAGCGGTTACCAAACGTCCGTAAAGCGTACGATTGTCTGCACTTCGGGGAACGAGCGTCTTGCGTTTCATGAGGAGAAGATTCAAACATTTTTTCACGTTTAGTTTCAATGCTTGTTCACTCAGAGAGGCTAATTCAAGCTATGTTTAGTTTGAGGCTGTCTCAAAAATTGATAATAGCAGGGTGGTCACTTTGCTCCTCAAACAGAATTCCCTCACTTTTCCAGTCAAATTTTTCATTTTTCCCTGACTTGACTAAACCGTTTTCATAAGGATAATTCAACTGGTATAAAACGTTTTTCTATTGTTCTCAGTTTCATTCAACAATATAACGACGATCATTCATACAATGCAAATTAAAAAAAAATAAACGAAAATACCTCAAATCGTGCATAAAGAAAAATTTATAGAGAACATCACCATTTTATCATCGTGAGAGATAATCTATTTTTTTTTTCAACTGTGAATTTACTGATAATATGAACAAAGTTATAGTATAAAGTAGTTATAGTAGATGTCACTCGTAGGTACGGTGATTTTCGAATTTCAATGCCCTGTAATTATTTGAAGGAAATCTTGAGAAGGGGATCGTCAGGGGTCATGGTGGCGTAATTGGTTAACGCACCCCAATACCAATGGATAGTTCCAGGTTCGACTCCTGGCCATGGCGATTTCTTTTTCAATATTTAATTCATTTTCAGTTCATGCGAACTTTTATGTTTGAATCTTAAAACGAGTCCGTATTCTCTCTTCAAGGCGATTCACCACAAGCCAAGTTACTAGATCTCTCCCCCCCAGTTTTCTCAGTAATCAAAGAATAGAATCAATTTTAATGAGCAGGTGCATCTTCTTAGGCTATTGAAAAAAATGCAGCTACTCATTATTTTTCATTTTATGTGTTCGTTTCTGAGAAAACTGGGGGAAGAAATTTGGAATCTAGTAACTTTTGCAGGGAGTAATGAATCCCCTTAAGGGTATCCCATAGAAGCCGAAGTTACTAGATTGTTTGTCCCAAAATACTCAAAGATGACTCAATACAATGGAATATAACAAGCAGCCAGACCTTCAGAAGGTCTGGCTGGTTGTTTTAATTAATTTCATTCAGTCATCTTCGAGTATTTTGGGTAGAGAGATCTAGTAACTTCGGCTTCTACGGGATACCCTTAACGATGAGTTTGTCTTGTACGTATCGTACGGCTGACTCCTCATAAGAGAGAATAATTATTTGACACGTTTCGAGATATACGGAAAAGTTCATCTCTTTCCATCTAACCACATACTCTGAGTAAGGAGGTGGGGTTATTAAAAATATGGATTTGTTCGTGTGTTTAAATTAGCTGTATCAGTAACACACGCATCGATTATTTCATTGATCGATGTAAATATGTTTCTTCGCTTCTAGAAAGGCATTGTCAGTCGTATTATTTGAATTATCGACCGAAGCGATTACACATTGTGTATTCCAAAGTTATAGTATGTTCAGAGAAATGATGTAACTATTGTACATTATGTTTCATTGCGTCGATACGAATATAGTAAAGAGTATGCAATATCTATACGGAGAAAAATGTTACGTCATAAATTACTATATTGCCAGCATGTACGGGACAGGCTTGCTTTTATATAACATTTACTCAGATACTTTCTAAAAAATTACTATATCTAATAGTATAGTATAGAAGGATCCTCTCATATTCTACCATCAGATATGGTAGCAACTTTCTGCGCTACGGATTGTCATAATGAATCCATTTTTCATTGCCCAGGATAATTTGATGTAAAAATCCTTTTCCTGCTCTCGTTGAAGCAGCAGTTCATATGTCAAAAATGCCTGTCAATGTTCCTTGGTTTCAATTCATATGGGATCCAATAATGTCCTTCCTTCTGGTTCATGCCTCAACTTTCAAGACTTTCTTCTATCGTTGATAAGTCAACTCCCAATGAAGTAAAAAATTCTTGAAGTATTTAACATAAGTCTTAATTGATCGAAATCAATACTTTGAAGTCGAAATTACTAGCTTCAAAACATGCAAACCACTCCCGACACGTTGGCCCAGCTAGTTCAAAACCTGAAAACTATTTTTCACCTGGATTTGACAAGCATTTTTAGCAGGGAGCATAGTAAAAGATAGGGTTGTACTCTCTAAATTTCTTGGAATGAAAATCCACTCTCGAAAAGTAAAAATACTGCACCTTTGATAAAAATGAGAATTTCACTCCATGAGTTTCCACTCTATTAGAGTGAAATTGTCATTTGTTTTACAAGGTCAAATTCCATTCATTTATAAGAATGGAAGTCTCACTCTTTAAGGGGATACCAGCGCCGGGACATTAGCCAAATTTATTCTGACATTTTATTGCTTCATTTTCGAATTAAAAGTGGACTTTTACTCAAATAAGTTTAAAGAGTACTTTCTTTCATCTGTTTATTATCTCTTGATCTATCAACTAATCTTATCAAAACACTCGATTCCAAACGAAAAACAGAAAATTATAAAAAGGAATTGCGCAGTGAAACAACAAAGCGCTTCAAGTCTTTTAATCGGAAATTTCAGAGTAGATAATGTAATATTGTTCATAACATAATAAAACTACTACAAACTTACGTTTTGGAATTGCGATTTTTCTTACTTTACAACTTTACTAGCTTTTCGAAGCAATAAATTATATAACAGAGACTTGTAACGTGTAGAATTCACAATTTACAGACTCCAAGCGCACCCTTGTTTTGTTATGCAGAGAAATTTACAATTATCTTTTTTTCGATATAAACAAGAAGAGTTTGTGATGTAAAATAACACTGATATGCAAAAATAATACTTGAAAACTACTGGTTTTTGTTTCTATTTGAATATTATTTCCGTAATTGATTGCTGTATTTCATAAGTGAAGGGAAGTCATTTCAATTTTAATATTTCATTCAGTGAAGATATTAAGATGAAGTTGACAAATATGTCGCCCTTAGTGCGCACTACCCTTCCGGACGAAACCCAGCAGATCCTGGAACAAAAACTGAACAAAACCAGGCAGATCCCGGCAGGTACTTGTCCCCGGCTTTGCCCGGTTTTTGTCTCAAGATCTGCTGGTTTTCATTTGGATTTGCCTGAAATTTTCAGCAGGGTGGATAGTCACCGATTGTGCAGTTCCAGCCAGTTCCAGCAGTTCAAAGTACTTCTTACTAATTGAATCAGTGAAGTTTCACTGCCAAAATTAGTTCATATTCCCTGATTTTGCAGTGGTCGACTTTTCATTGCAGTCAATGAGATTTCACTATTTTAAATTTAGAGAGTATCAATTTGGATAAAGAATTGCATAGGGCTGACTTCAACGCAAAACAGCGTAGCTTTCGAAGTTCTTGTGAATACTGAGTGCTCCCGAAAGTAAATATTCATAGCCCCTGGGACCAGGGATTTTCGGAATCAGAAGCATCCACTACCTGTAACCCTGTAACCCGTACTTCAAGTACGGAATTGAAATCACTTCTTAGCAAAACTGATAAGAAAAGATTTAAATTTCATGCAACACGAGATCTGTACCATTTCATTGGTTTGAATGATTTCGTTTTTACTGGGAAATTACAATGACTGGGATTATTCTGAATTCTTTCAGGATGCAATTCGATTTTATTAAAACTGGAACTGTGATTTCAGTTCTTCTGTTGCTACTGGTTCCAGTTCCCATTTTGTCACGGGAATTAATTTACACGTCTTGAAATTACACTCCCTTTGTTTCAAAGATTTTGAATCCATGGATGGCTTAGATTGTCTTCTCAAATAAGGTCCCAATGTATGAAACCAATCTTGTAATTAATTTTAATGGTTCTTCGTCTCATTTCATTGTAACTCTTCGATGGATTCAGATTCATACAAAAAGAGCTTGTCTTTTCTAGTTTTTGGATGTAATTTTTTCTATATCAGTTTGAGACAAGACAATGATTTTTATATGTGCTTGGTTAAAATTCCAAATTTTTGAAATGTCATTCCAAATGTTATTGTACTGTTGGGGGTATGGTTTGATGGTTTTTAGTGGGTTAGGAGTCAACATTTTGGTTTAGCAGATATTGAGGTTGTATCCGAGATGAGGGGGGCCATTTCAAATTCCTTGTTTTTGCTTGTGAATTGGAGATTTGTGTTGTTCGTTGGTTCGATTTCAATAGACTCTCATTCAATGTTAAGAAGTGTTCTACAATTATCTCGGGTGTGAGTACTTTTTCTGTTTTTCTACTATATTTTAGAAAATAATGTAGAAATTCATTATTAGAGAATTCAAATAAAATGCAATTCAGAAGTTGTTGAATAAAATTATGTGAGAGTGATGACTACAAGTTTGAAAAATGATTGATACCTGTGCTGAGTATTATCAAAACTGCGTTCAATGCTCCAGCTTGGCCGACTATCCAACCGGATCTTAGGAATACTATAACACCGAATATATTGATAAGACAAGAAGTAAATACTCCATCCCAAGTGCCAAAAAGAACAGGTTGTGATATGAAGAAATTTGATTTCCACCATGGATCAGAACTCTGAAAACAAAACGTGAAATGTTATACTAAGTGCCCAGGGAAATAGGTCAATCATGAAATTATTTTTACATCAGAACTTTTTGTTTCTCTCTTTGGATTAATGACAAATACACATGGACTTACATATTCTTGAGCAAACAGCTCGTTTGCTCCAGTCTGATACATTTCAGGAAATTCATCATTCTCTTCATTTTCCCTCTTATCGTTTGTACGTGGCTCAGTGTTCCCTAAGCCATATCTCGACCAATCCACATTTCTGTTATTAGCGAAATTTCCATTCACGGCAACACTTTCTCTGTTGGATTCCATGTTTGATGGTATGCAATATGGGTTTATAATTTTACATAAATCAGTCAATTAGAATTATGATACGCGGTATTTAAAATTTGTACTATAAATTCAATAACTCCAATGATCAATTAAATATAAATTAATTAATAAGGAATTAATAAGAATATGGTAAAACTATCGAATCAGCTGTAGCTCATCTGACGAGATGATGGTTCTTCATGACGGTAACACGATGAATTTGTTTGTTTATTGACATGAGGATTATTACTGAAAAAAAATGAAAATTTTCAAAATATTATTTTTATCCGTTCATTTTGCAAGTACCCATGAACAGTGAATTTAAGGTTATAATATTGTTCGTGAAACACGATGTTTGGCAATGCGCTCGATGTCGCATCATAATGTTCAAACTAATACAACTGGCGGTACTTTGATATCATTTATGTTGACTTAAAATTGCCACGATTTGAAAATTAAAATTAACCTCACGGTAAATCGAACATTATCGCTAAACAACAAATGAGTGAATCGTTTCAAGATGAGATTGTGTGTAGTTGTTATTTGATTTGAGGTCGCGTTCAAAATTTGTACTCAGACAACGCATGCGTACCGCATTGAAAATTCATTGCAAGCTCTAGCTGTGAGTCATTGAAATTTTTTTTTGCTAAGGATTAATATTATTGAAATGCAGATAAAATTTGAGATTTAAAAAATTTCATCTGTATCGTAAGGAAGTCGCGAATGATTTGAAATTTTACTTGTCTACTTTTGCACTTCATGTGTGAAATTTAATTAAAAAATATTATCAACAATTCATTACGCTACATCAATAAGAATTTATTAAACATGTACATAACTCCATTTCTCATTCAATTCGAAGATTCTAAATTTAAAAAAATTATGACCTATTCTTCAACTGCTCTGCAGACTCTTTTTCTCGTTCACTATCCACATCATCACTTTTACCCCCAGCACCTTCTACGTACTGCTTCTGCAAATTCATTAAACGCACTGTAGCTTTTTCAGCTTTAATTTTCTTCCTCTCTTCTTTCTTCTTCTTCTTATCCTCTTTTTCTTTCTCAGCAAGAAGAGTTTTGAACCGTTCATCTTTAGGATCAATTTGGAAACCAAAATGACGTCTAACTTCCTGCATCATACGTTCTTTACGCTCTTTCGCAGCTCGAAGCTCTGCTTCCTTTTTATCAATTTTAGCCATTAGCTGGTCTTTCCACTGTTGCATCTTGGCCATATTAGCTGCAACTTCCTGATCCCTGAAAGCAAATAATGTGTCAGATCATATAGACAAAAAGAGTGAGAGATATTAAAGTTGTTGTACCTGGCAATGATCGCATCAGCTTTTTCTTTGTTTCGTCTTTCAAATTCAGCCCAAGATTCTTGAAGTGTCATTGGATATGCGACCCTTTCATATTCTTTGGTATCCTCTATTTCTGCTTTAGTTGGCCATAAGATACCAATTGGTACGTTTAAGGCTTGCATCCCATACCTTCCCAACATTCTCTTTTGCCACTTTACTTTACTGTAACAGAGCGTTTCTGTGAATGGATCAGATAGTTGATCTAGGACCATGCTTCTATGATGGGACTTGAGACGAGATGTATTTCTCATTGTTTCTATTCTTCTCTCACGTGCTTCGTCTGTCTCATCTTCAAATACAGGTGTATCTTCTGCGACGATGCCTTCTGATAGAACATTTTCTTCTTGTACTTTGGTGCTAAGCAATTGTCTTCCAAATGTCATCCGACGATATAAATTGAATAATAATTTATTACTCTGTATGTTTTGCAGAGACATTTTGACTGTTTTTTTGAATATTTTTTGGTTATGTTTTATTTATTGTCTCATCGAATAATCAAACTCGGAAACATAACAAATGGTTATGGCAGAGATGAGTTTGGCGAGATTGCTCGAGTGGTAAGGCAGAGTTGCTCATTGAGCTCAATACTCAATACATACTGGAGTGAGCGCGGCAAAGAAATCGGGCGGCCAGAGAGAAAGGATATTAGAGAGAGACAACGCGATGTATTGAACGAACATAGCAGCACACCCAAATCGATCCCCTGTCTCGCCATTTTCATGGAATAAACAAAGACACAAACACACCCAATCGGGTAGGGGTCTTTTTGCCGAAAAAGTTTTTCGCCGAATAAACTTAATTCGACAATCGCTAGTCATTTCTAGAGATCACTACGAAATCTCCTAGTGATTTCTAGAGGTGACTATCGATTGTCAGATTGCAGTGTATTCGGCGAAAAACGTTTTCGGCAAAAATACCTCCTACCACCCAATCGCACCTCTCCTGTGTCAGCGCGTTTCCATTGGCGCGCTCACTCCAGTATGTATTGGGCTCAACCAGAGATGAGTTGAAGAGATTGCTAAGGCTAACCTCCCATGGACCGGAATTCGTTCCGGCGGAATGACTTTAAACCAATTGCTTTCACAATTTCTTTTAGAGCGTTCTATCAGAAATCTATGAAAAATTGTGCATTGATTCAATTTTCATTCCGCCGGAACGAATTCCGGTCTATGGGAGGCCAGCCTAACGAGATATGAAAACCATAGTCCAGTTTCTGATTGGTAATATCACGTTTTCCGTTTATCTCTTCATGCTGGTTGGCTTAGAAGAAGAATTCAACCAATCATATATTTTCCTTCAAAAGAAAAAAACGTGATACGGACCATGATTTTAACATTGCGTTAGCAATCTCTGCTATTCATCTCTGGCTCAACGGAGTTGCCACCAGGGTTGAGTTCATCACGTGATTTCTCGATTTTTCCTAACGTATCATCAGAGATCAGGGATGTTCTTCAGTACAATTTCATAATTTCTGATTGGTATTTCCATTTAACTCACGATTATCATAGGTTGATCTGACGGAAATTGTACTGAAAAAAACATCTCTGTCAGAGATTGCTAACGCAATGTTAAAATCATGTTTCCGTATCACATTTTCGTCTTTTGAAGAAAAATATATAATTGGTTGAATTTTTCTTCTAAGCCAACCAGCATGAAGAGATAAACGGAAAACGTGATACTACCAATCAGAAAGGTAGGGGGTCTTTTTGCCGAAAACGTTTTTCGCCGAATACACTGTAATTTGACAATCGATAGTCACCTCTAGAAATCACTAGGAGATTTCGTAGTGATCTCTAGAAATGACTAGTGATTGTCGAATTAAGTTTATTCGGTGAAAAACTTTTTCGGCACAAAGACCTCCTACC
Organism: Gonatopus flavifemur; assembly: GCA_018340375.1. Taxonomy (NCBI): domain Eukaryota; kingdom Metazoa; phylum Arthropoda; class Insecta; order Hymenoptera; family Dryinidae; genus Gonatopus; species Gonatopus flavifemur. The sequence goes on from JAFFJZ010000105.1 coordinate 137,316, forward strand.
AATCAGAAACTGGACGATGGTTTTCTATCTCGTTAGCAATCTCTGGATGCTTCCGATTGCGAGAGCTCTTGGCCCCAGGGGCCATGATTCAGCCAATGGGAATTCAGTATTCTAGCCTTAGGGGCTAGCCCCTGCCTGCAATCGGAAGCATCCTCTTCAACTCATCTCTGGTATCATACTTGGTTTCTAAGGCTGGCCTCCCATGGACCGGAATTCGTTCCGGCGGAATGAAAATTGAACCAATGCACAATTTTTTATAGATTTTTGATAGAACGCTCTAAAAGGAATTGTGAAAGCGATTGGTTTAAAGTCATTCCGCCGGAACGAATTCCGGTCCATGGGAGGCCAGCCTGAGATGAAAAGAACGTACCGGGAGCGTATTCGGGTGCACTAAAAATGGAGGTTCTCTGAACATATCAAAACCTACTCCCCGGACATCAAGCCGCGCAGAACTTAGGTTATGTTGCTAAAACGTTCAGAAGACTTCTGATGTTATCTGGGGAGAGAGAGAGAGATCCGACTTTAGGCAGTTGTCTCTCTTTTCATCCAATGAGATTTAAACAAAGATAGCACTGCCTAAAAGTCGGAACTCTCATTCTATCTTCAATTCAAACTAACCACACTTCTCCGAGCCTTTGCTCGCTCCAGTAGTATATGCTCTAAGGTTCCAATCATTGGTCAATTTGATTGATTCCAATGACATTTGCTAATAATTGATCAATTATTTGGGAATCATGTAGGATCTTTAAGCGCATGTCCATTCATTGGATAATGATTGATCAAAAATTGATCATTTTTGAAGGGCCAATTGTTGGTTGCTAATGCGGACATAGAACAGGACAATTATTGATCAATCTCGTGGTCCATAGAATTGACCAAAAATTGATCATTCAACATACGTCGATAATCGAAAATCTGGAAATGTAAAACATCACTTATTTTCTATCGGTAATATGGAATCTTGCATTGGTCATGCCATGTTAATAGGATAGAATTATTTATTATGTATTTTTTATTACAAAAAATTGTTGTGATTTATCGATTCATTCATCTCCGTCGTATCAGTGATCGCAACTTGTCGGATTTTATATTATTCGTGGCGCGGTAAAATTGTCGCGATGGATTGAGGTTATTCCAGGGGGCATAATCTCAGATGAAAAATATTCAGACGGATTTCAGCGCCGCCGTACGGTACCTCCATTGAAGTAATTTTCATGAATACACTAACACTACTTCAACAATTTTTATGATTTGTCAATCATTTGTGTTGGCCTGTCCATGTAAATTTACTTCAATGGAGGTACCGTACAGTGGCGCTGAAACCCATCTGAAAACTTCGCATTTAACCCATTTCGTCCCAAATGTCCAATTTTTTTTCTTGACTTTCAAGGCTCTAACTTTTGATGAAAACAACTCAAAAAAAAATTATACCATAACGATTCCGATAGTTTAGAGTCTCTTCTTTCGAATGCCGTAACTCAAATTGACGTACGAATCGATGACAAAGAGTTATAACGATTTTTTTGAAAGAGAAGACAAAAATTTCGTCGGTTTTTTTTCAAATTCGATATTTTTAGCATGCAAAAATATTGCTAGACCATTGTATCTAGCATAAATCGTGTACCTATTGTCTGCTCTTTCAAACTCCGTTGGAATTTTTTGGAAATTCAAAATGGCGGCGTCAATATGGCCGTTGGAAAATTGAAAAAATTCTGAGAAATCATATTATTCATGATTTTGACCTGACTTGGCTGTTTTATTTCTATTTCATGGTTGGAAATGTAGGAAATACTTATTCTTAGACTCGTAAGCATCATCATATCCGATAATAAACATAAACAATGGGTTTTGATGGTCGTAAAATGCGAGGAAAGCCTATATGTCGCGTTTTTAGCTACCAATTTGATTTTACGTTGCTCAAGGCTCTATCTTTTGGTGTGAACAACTCAAAAGAACACATTATATCATAGTGATTCCGGAAGCTTAGAGTCTCTTCTTCCGAATGCCGTTACCTAAATCAACGTATGAATCGATGACAAAAAGTTATAACGAGTTTTTTGAAAAAAATGCCAAAAATTCGTCGGTTTTTTTTTAAACTCGATATTTTCAGCATGCAAAAATATTGCTGGACCATTGTATCTAGCATAGATCGTGTACACAATGTCTGCTCTTTCAAACCCCGTTGGAATTGTTTGGAAATTCAAGATGGCGGCGTCAATATGGCCGTTGGAAAATTGAAAAATTGTGAGAAATCATATTATCCATGTTTCCGACCCGATTTGGCCCTTTTGTATCCATTTCACGGTTGAAAATGTTGGATATACTCATTTTTAGATCCGTAAGTACCATCATATTCTAGAATAAAGATGAAAAATCGCTCTTGATTACCATGAAATACGAGGGAAGCTTATATATAGCATTTTGAGCCGCCAACTTTATCTGACGTTGCCCAACTTCCACCACATGGAGGTAAACGCTGATTGGGCAGTCTCGTGTTCTTTCTTTTATTTTTTATTTTCTTTTTTCAATTTTTCATATTTTTTTTTTCATTCCGCTCCATTTTTTTCTTCTTTTTGGGTTCAAGTTACATGAAGTCATCAGACAGTGGTTATGCAATATTCAGATTATATATCTGAATGTTGCCGTATCTGATCTTGAACTCAATGAGAGTATCATGTATTTTGAGGCTCCAAATCAATATGCCCATATTCCTAGTCAATAGGTAAGATTGTTTTTGTTTGATTATTGTTGCGCTTGTGTCACATGCACTTTACGTGAACGCAGGGCCGGATGCCCGGGATTTCCTGGCAATGAAGAGCTATTTTTCATGTTTATTCTAGAATATGATGGTACTTACGGATCTAAAAATGAGTATATCCTACATTTTCAACCGTGAAATGGAAACAAAACGGCCAAATCGGGTCGAAAACATGGATAATATGATTTCTCACAATTTTTCAATTTCCCAATATTTTTGCATGTTGAAAATATCGAATTTAAAAAAAAAACCGACGAAATTTTTGTCATTTTTTTCAAAAAACTCGTTATAACTTTTTGTCATCGATTCGTACGTCAATTTGAGTTACGGCATTCGAAAGAAGAGACTCTAAACTATCGGAATCGTTATGGTATAATTTTTTTTGGAGTTGTTTTCATCAAAAATTAGAGCCTTGAAAGTCAAGAAAAAAAATTGAACATTTGGGACGAAATGGGTTAAGTTCATGCCCCCTGGGTTATTCATAACTTCAATTCCGGTTTGAATTTCAATTTCGGAGCATGGATGCAAATTCCTATTATTATTATTATAACTGAGTGAACCGATTGAACTCAATTCCAATCAAAAAGTATGGTTTCGGGTTATAATTTCTATTTGAATTAGCAATACGCAAATTATGGATAATTATATATTATAATGTTGAATGAACGGATTCAGTTTCACAGTGCCGTCATCACAGTTTTGAAATGAAAAAATTAAAAACAAATGTTCAACAAATTTGAACAAAATTCTTTCACACTGAAGTTATCCCTGGCGAAAAAGTTTCACATAATTTCTCATATGTTTCAGTATTTTCTCATATTTCTTATAATTTCTCATATATTTTCATAAATGTCATAAATTTTCATAATTTCTCAAGGAATTGGAACATTTAGTATGAGAAATGTTTTCTCATCATAAGTCATAATTTCTCATAAATGAAATCATATTATTTCATATATTTTCATAATTTCTCATAAAATGACAGGAAATTTTTCATAAATATAATGATGACTATGAGATATGGTTTTTCATAAAAACTCATAATTTCTGATCAAAAAAGTGACAATTATTCATGAATAAAAGTGTATCATCATATAATTTTCTAATTTCTCAAAAGAATTGCATATATGTCTTAATTTCTTAAAAATTTCATACAGTTTCTTCTCGCATCCGTAAAGACGAGAAGGATAATATGAAATATCAACACATATGAAAACATAGGAGCCTGCTGAAGTAACTGATCCAAGTGATCCGGATCATTTGGATTAGCTACTTTGGAAGGTTCCATAGCGCCTTATCAAAACAATGAATGATAAATCTTATGTGACTTTATGAACATATGTTTTGGAGAGATTATAAAAAATTTGGAAATTTTAAAAGGGAATTGTTTTGCTTATAATAACACATCTTTTTTTTAAAAATGGTGAGATTTTATCCAAAATTTATGAGAATTTATGAAAAAATATGAAAAATTATGAGAAAAGCATTTCTTATAAGAGTGTTCAAACTCCTCCAGAAATTATAGAATTTTACGCAAAAATTATGAGAAAATTATGGAAAATTATGAAAACATTATATCTCATAATGATGTTCCAAATCCTTGAAAAGTTATGGGATTTTATGAGAAAATTATGAAAAAAAATTATGAAAAAATATGAGAAATTATGAGAAATTTTTTCGTCAGGGATTATATTAGTATGTTAAAGTGATTCAAAGTTTTATAGTACATAACAATCAATAACGAGTTATTGGTCAATTTTCGATCATTCTCGAACCAAAATAATTGTCCAATAATTGCCAAATTATGGGTCACATTATTCCACAGCTGATGGCAGCACCTATGCCCATGCCATTGACCAAAGATTGCCCTGCAATTGGGAAATCCAATGGTCCACTGAAATTCATCAATTATTGGTCGCCAATGCGGACACAAAAATGGACAATCATTGATCAATTCCACTCAATCTCATTGGGTAACAATTGACCAATTATTTTTCAGCTTTTGTTAGCTGGGTAGGGTTGATCATGATCTTCAATGAGGATTAAATACCATTCTGAATGTCACTTAATCTTGCGATTGTAATGAAATATCTTTATTCTATCCAATCCCAGAAGATGAATTTAACAAAATATACGTGGATTCATTCTGATTATCAATTTAGAGATTGAAATGGATAGGGGATGAAAAATGATTGATCAAATGTCCATATACCGACCAATGTCTATACCGTGATCAGTATAAAAATGGATTGAATTATCGCAACTTGAAAATTCATTCCATGTAATAGAAATTATATCCCAAATTTAGCATTGAGAAGGATTAACGATTCAAATGGATAAAAATGTATTAAATTTTTTTACACTTTCATGAATACCCGGTACAGCACCGGACATTTCTACGTTGCCTCTACGTTGCCTCCACGTGTAATTTCCGTTCTATCCACGTCCACCATTCATCCACGTGGAGTCCACGGAGATGCGACGTAGAAATCGGTGGATGTGCTGTTAGGGACATTTATATCGGAATGAAGTTCGGATTGAATTGGACAGGATTCTCATGTCACTTGGAATCCGTACAGATTATCGGTTTTGAGGGGTCCAATTGGAAAAGAATCGTATTTCGAATTTGAGATTGAAATGAATAGGGGATGAAAAATGAGTGAAACGGATTCAATGTCTATACCGTAATCAGTATAAAAATGGATTGAATTATCACGACTTGAAAATTCATTACATGTAATAGAAATTATATCCCAAATTTAGCATTGAGAAGAATTAAAAATTCAAATGAATAAAAATGTATTGAATTTTTTTACACTTTCATGAATACAATCATATTGGAATGAACTTCAGAATGCATTGGATAGACTTTTTCACTTCTTTTGGAATAGACGTCATAGAAATAGATTCAAATGGATTCAGAAGGATAGAATTCCATTCCTATTCTCCATTTTCACTAGGGAGGTGACTCATGGAATATAGACGGCTCTAAAGTAAGTAGTCCCATATTTAATCAACAGTAATAATCAGACTGCGGAAGTTTATGCAAATATAGATTTTTCGTGATACATATTTTCTAAAGATTCTACGTAAACGATCCCAAGTAACACAAGAGGTTAAAAATGCTAAGAACGTGTTTGGAAAATCCTACGAACACGCTTAGAACTTCCAAATGAGACATTTTCGAATAATAATTATGTGCTATGCGCCTCCATAGAATATCTTGACGAATTTATCCAAATTAGTCTCATTTGCACATTTTTTTCACATTCAGTGTATCGTCATAGAATATTTGAGAAGTTTTTGTGTTGCTTGGGATATGAAACAATATCCAGCATCTTCCTATTTAGAAAACAAGTATCTATATTGTACTTTTCTATGTCATCAATGTGAAATATACAATTGATATGTGACATATATAATAGATATCAGCCATACCCTGGTAAAAATGGGAGCGAGAAGCAAGAGTAAACGAAGCGTATGCTGAAGGGTAACAGAAACGTTAATGGAAAGTATGCGAAGCTTGAATGGAAAGGATACAAAGAGTATGTGAAACGGGAATTGAAACAAAGAAAGCGGGAAAAATTCAAGAGATCTAGACAAAAAAATTGAACTCTGTGGTGAGAACTGAACCGGTGACTTTCCCTATAGTAGGGTCTTTTCCACTGAGCCACCCCAAGAGAACACGAACCTCAAAGAACGTCCAATAGACGTACTGGACGTCCAATGGAGGTTCAAGTACGTCTGTTGGGCGTATTTGGAGGTTTGTGTTCTCTTGGGGCATGGATCGTCGTTGACATCGACGGCTGAAAGATGTTACTTGAAGTCAGAATAGGTATGACTCGCATACGCTCCATATAACCTATTATTACGTTACAAGAAGCATATGCGAAACGGGATCGGAAGTTTATGAAACGTATACAGAACGTATGATTTGATGACTTTCCAGCAAGCGGGTATCATACGCTCCAGAAAGAGGGAGTTGAAACTCTCTTCGCTTCGTATACGTTTCCTTCTCGCTTTGTGTATACGTTTCATTTTCATCAGGGCTTTCCAGATAATATTGATAGTTTTCGTATGCCCATCTTTGTACACAATTTATGTCCAACTTATCTTGTCAGTCTAATTTTTTACATGGGGTAACTGGTGGAGGACATCATGAACTAAATTATCCATGTTGAAAAAATCTTATTGTTTATAGATCCCCATGCTTTTATGAATAGGAACAAAATGAGAGTCAGCTTTTGGTGACTTTCCGCTACCATGAGTTAGCTGGAGTTGACAACATAAGAGTTGAATTATTTGAATTTTTGTCCCGGGGTGAATGTCAATCCTCTGAGTTGAAGGGAATTTCATATTTTCATAGAGCAGATTCCACAAAGATAGGTGCAATTCAAAGCACAGCTCAGGGTATTTGTATGGAATTTATTGGGAAATGTTCAAAAAGCTAAAAAAATATGCTGAATTTCTTTGGATGACCTTGAGCTTCTTCGTGAAGCATCCTGATGGGCATTGTGTGTCACGAGAGAGACAAAAAGCGGGTCGATGTCGGTTGGCTCCAGACAACTGGGCACCTACATTATACATATAACGCGTGGAATTTCATCCCTATCTGTATCTCTTCGACTTGTTGTCGGATTTCAAGCACCCGAGAGAGTTTCTTGAACCCATTCCCTCGGAATATCCAACTTCTAACGACGTCTTAATCTTACGCAAACATACTTCGATTTCCCTCTCAAATTTCAACGGTATGAATCCATATTTCATAACATAACTGTTCTAATTTAATGCAATCACCAATAGATATCAAACCACGAATTCATGAAGAATATCCAATTGGGGTGGAACAATTCTGAGAAATTACCTCGTTAAGGATTTCTCGACAAATTCTTGGTTCATTTTATCGTTCTGTACTTGAAGGGCTTAACTCACCCACTCACTCACGTATTTACTGTAGAGTATCACTCACCCACGTTTTTAACATTTATTCATGGTATCTTAAGCGCTCCATTCTTTCATAAAACAGGCCCATTTGGTGTGAAGAATGTGCATTACTTGCTAACGGTGTAGTAATATTATCTCCGAGCGAAGAAATTTATCTGCTCATGAAAATAATGGTTCGCGACCTACAGAAAATTGTATTTAGTATATTATTCGCAGAGGCGTACGTATGAAAGTTTACTCTAGGCATAACAGAGATGTATTAAATGTTCCTCTTCTCACAATATTGCATGACTGAACGGAACCGAGTGGGAGGAATTTATTGAATGCTGACAGATTATAAAAATTTATGTTGTCTTAAAATAGACAGTTGAAAATATTTATTGTGTCATGAAGTATATTAGGAATGCAATGTTGATATACGAAGCAATATGATTACATCCTAAGCAGCAACAGAAGTTCAACGTACATACGAAATAGAAACGTTCGTAGAATGTACGAATGAGGCACGGAGAACATATGATGAACGCTCATAGAATGTTCGAATAAGACTGTTGTGAATATACTTAGAACGTAGATAGTACATTCGAAATGTATAATATTCATCCAATCGACGTTTGATTGAGGTACCATCGTATATTCAATTACATACGTTTGATGAATATGCATAGCACATATGAAACGGTCTCATTTGAATGTGCATAGAACAGATTTCGAATATTTGCAGGATGTTCATAGTACACGGAAAAAAAAGAATAGTTGCAGCAACTACTTAAATAGTCGATTTTCGACCATCTACTTAGGTAGTTGCTGCTTGTTAGTAGTCAGGACAAGTAACACGTTAGCTATCTCAACTCATTCAAAATACCTCAGGTACTCACGTTAGTTAGTGCAATTATCGAGGTACTTGTCCTGACTGCTAAATAACGGCAGCAACTACTTAAGGGGATACCAGCGGCGTGACACTAGCCAAATCTTTTCTGACAAATTATGCCAGAATGAAGCAACGCGATTGAAATATCGTTCTGTACAGAACATCTTAATTGATTGAAGAAGGTCTGTACAGAGCGATGTTTCGATTATGTTGCTTTATTTCCGCATAATTTGTCAGAAAAGATTTGGCTAGTGTCACAGCGCTGGTATCCCTTTAAGTAGATGGTCGAGAATCGACTATTTAAGTAGTTGCTGCAGCCATTTCTTTTTCCGTGTACATTCTGGTGCTACTTGGAATGTTTATTTCATTCATAAAATGTTGTTTAAGAAAAATGCACAGTACGGTGGCTCTTATCTAACCATACTCATCGACGTAAGGGGTGGAAGCACCCATCCAACACGGTTTGTCACCGCGGATTATAATTATAATATAACTTCGCAATTACCCAACTAACATTCAGATATCTCCAAGAAGTCTCAATGCGTTTGTGAGACTTCTTGAGAAACTTTCTGAAAGTTACCGAAACGAATTCTAAAAGATATCTCATGGAACACGTATAGAATCCGAAGATATCTTGGAGAGATCATCAAGATGTTTTCAAGACATATTCAAGATTTCTCAAACATTTCTTAAAGATGTCTTAAAGAATTCATAAAAATGTCTTGGAAGACTCTTGAATTTGTTCACAAAAAAAATCCTCAACCTCTTCTTTTTTCTGCTCCTCCTGTTTTTCTACAGTTCTCGCGTTCTGATGAAGTTTATTGAATTTCGACCCGTGTGGTCACGGGAATCGAACCCGTCCATTTCACGACATATTTACGCCTCAGCCACCTGAGCTATATGTACAATATGGTAGAGACGTCCCTAATTGAAGGTTGAGAGTTCAAAAGGGCCTAACCCACATCGAAATAATTTTTCAGGAGGTGATAAAAACGCTCTCATTTTTCCTATTCGTCAAAATCAACACACTCGCCCCTGGTAGAAATTGTCTCAAGTGAAATTCGAGGCACTCGCAAGTTCAACTCTTGTCATAGTAAGGGCCTTGTAAGTTATGTAACGCTCGACATGATGAGGCACTCACTAGCCATACTCACTAGTTACTCATCAAAAAATAGTGAAAAACTTGAAAAAAACTATACATGAGAAGGTTACACGGAGAAAAATGCCAGTCAACGATGTAGTAATCCCAGATAGCACAAGAGTTCTAAAAGAGTTCATAATGAATACAATGTATTCATATAGACCTCTTTTTAAACTATTGTGCTATCCGGGAATTTTATATCAATACCAACTTTAACTTGTCATATCTTTTCGTGGAATTTCACTGAATTTACTTTTATTGATTTATTCAAAGATGATGAAAAAAAAACTAACATCAAACTTCGCTTTGACTATGTGTTGGTAGAAAGGCAATATGACACACAATAATCATTAATGTCTGGAATAACTTTGTTGGCGATGGTGAAAAGTTTTTGACCTAACGGGGAACCGAACCTGCTCTACCTACCTGCCTAACCTGCCGAAACCTGACACCTTGCCAACGTAGCTATTCCGCACTTTGAAATTGAAAGCTTATTTGATAAAGACATTTGCTAGTAAACAGTTCCACCAGTCCCCTGGCGGTTGTACCACGAAAGTTGACCCGCTACATTTAAACTACACATTCTTCGTACTTTTACATATCGGAATCATCGCGCTGAAAAATTGTCAAAATTCATTCCCGTAAAATATAAGTGATAAAATCGACAGTGCTTAGAAAAGTGATTCCAATAAACATAACATAAAGACATAACCCTACTTTTGGAATTTGTTTTTGTTTTGTATTTAATAAAACATAAAATTCTTTATAACAGTGATAAATCAATGTGATTTTTGTGATAAGATTATATTTTGGTTTGAATTCATTATTTTGTGCTTTCCATTGAAAAATTATTCACATTATGTTGTGCGTAAGAAGTGAACTAGAAAATATTACAAGTTATGAATGTATCGTCATGATTCTTCAAGTGTCCCTGTTTCTCATCAAAATTAAATCCCAAAGGAGACTTTTGTGGAATCATATTTATGGTATGTGAAAGTCACATAGATCCCTTTCATTTAGATTATTCAAAGAAAAGAGCGGTCACGGTTGTTTTTAATGCTTCAAAGTGAAGTTTGTGTATCTTTGGCATTCATTATCATTTTGCTCACTTATATATGTGAGCTTCTGATTGAGTTACCTTAATCACTTCAAGTGAAGTGGAGTGTTTTTTGATAAGTGACGTGAAATGACTTCCTCACTCAAACAATGTGCATAATATAAAATGAACTGTAAGTTTGTTGGAATAAATTGTCTACGAATAAGTATGACTTGAATCGTTAAAGATATTATCTTACACTTATATTGGAAGCGCAGTGAATTTCCTTTCTCTGATCAAAATGAACTACTGGCACGATGGATACTTAACTGTGATTTGCTTCCAAAGAGTATTTCTACATCACTTTATTGAACAATACATATATGTGGTTATAAATGGAGCCTAAGGGTTTTAGCAATAAAAAATCATCTGTCAAATTACAAGCACAGGGAATTCCCTTCATTACCATAAATTACATGGGACATGAGAAATATTCAATTGATTTTCATTCTTACAAATTGACTGAATAATTTGTTCATATCTAATTATTTACAAATACATGTATAGTTCAATGAAGTTATTTCAAGTAATTTTTGACAATCAATATCTCTTATAAGTATCTATCGTGCCAATGGTTCATGGTAGTCAGAGTAAAGAAAACTCACTGCGCTCCCAATATGTAAGTCAATTTTTTTATCGACTCAAGTGTTGTGGATACCTACTTTTTATTCGCAAAGAATTTATGTCAACCAAGTGGCTGGTCATTTCACTTCATACAGATTGTGGATCGAAGGAATGACATCACTTCATTCCACTTGATCACCTGAAAAATCATCAGAGGGTTACAAAAGTGGTAGCGATAGTACATTCTTTCTGACAATTGGTATGATGGATACTTGACTGTGATCTGATTCCAAAAAATATTTGTCCATAACTTCATTGAATGATACATGTAGTTATAAATGGAGTTTAAGATTCTTACCGTTAGAAAGATCATCTCTCAAATTACAAGCATAGGGAATTTCGTTCACTACCATACCTCACACGCAACAATATAAATATTCAATTAATCCTGATTCTTGCAAATGGACCTAATAATTTGTTCATATATAATTATTTATAACTGCATGCATAGTTCAATGAAGTTATTTTTAAGTAATTTTTGACAATCTGTCCCTCATAAGTATCTATCGTGCCAATAGTTCATAGTAATTCACATGATTTGTGATAGAAAACAGGTATGTGAAATATCACATAAACTACGATAGACTATCTATTATTCATTCCACATGCACCACGACTGCTCAAGTTTGTGATTGACAACGATTATGTAAACATAACCTCAATACAATCACTCCAGTTATTCTCTAGATTGTTACAAGGCCTTGCAAGTCCCTCACAAGGGACTAGTAAGGCCTTTGTGAGGCTTAGAGAATGACCAGAATGATTTTTGCTGAAGTATCTAGCAGTCAAACTTGTGAGGAGCTCACTGTTAACTTGCAAGTTCAACTAGACTAGTTTTGCCTTAAGAAAAACTTGCGAGGGCCTCGAGAAAACTAGAGAATGCCTAGAATAATTTCTGCTAGGGTCAGAAAAAAAATACTGAAGCCAAGTCCGTAAGGTTTTGGATACGGTGAATTTCGCCGCGCATTTGAGTCAACTGAATATCGATTGAAGTAAGTCTTCGGTCAATCAATCCAATCGACATTCAATTGACTCAAGCGCGCGGCGAAATTCGCCGTATCCAAACCCTTACGGACTTGAGCCAAATCTTGTGTTTTCTCAGTCCAGATTCATGAGTGATTTTACAAGTAATTTGACCCATTCTGTTACCCTGTATGAATTTTTTCGGAATTTATGCATTCTTCTTTATTTCATAAGTACTCCAAGTATTCAGGGGCCTATAACCCAAGGGGGTTAGAGAGTTCAAAAGGGCCTAACCCACAAAGGCATGATCTTGATCTTGCCTTGTCGTGCATGTGGTATTAGTTTCGCTTTGAACTTGATACACCATCAGTACAGCGTGTTATTATTGACTTTTATATGTTTAAATAATACTCACTTATGAATACTTCCTAATAATTCGTAATTCTTTTGAAAATAAATATATTAAGATATAGTCGAAACATTCGTAAAGAGTTATAATTAGAGGATTTCGAAATCAAAACTCACATTTGCCAACGAAATTACTTTGAGGAGGGTGTTTTTGGTCGCTGATTACAAATTCGTTGTAAAAATTTGCAAATTCAAAATGGCGCATCTAATATGGTGGACCAAAATTAACAATCCATCGGATTTTCTTTAAACTAAATATCTTTGAGTTTTTGGGGTCACTGAATCCGAATCTGAAGTTACAAGTTCAAAATTCATAACGGCGGATCTAACATGGTAGACGTGAATTTCAAAATCACTTGCATCCACTCGGAGGTTTTGGGGTTTACTAAATTCGAATCCAAAGTGAAAAATCCAAAATTCAAATTGATGGTTCAAATACCAAAAGGGTAGTCGCCGAAACTCCAAAACTCACCTACTTTTGCTTGAAAGTATTCATCTGGTGACTTTCACGGTCATTGACTCCACTTCCGAAGTGGAAAGTAGACCACTTCGGAATCCGACCACTTATTGTCCGCTATATTGGACCTGCCATTTTGAATTTGTCAATTCTATCAACAGATTCGTAATCAGCGACTCATAAAACCCCCGAATGACGAATTTCAAGCGAATCCAGTGAGTTCTCAACTTTTCGTCAGCCATATTGGATCCGCCATCTTGAATTTGTCAATTTTGTTAACGGATTCGTAATCAGCGACTCATAAAATCCCCGGATAACGAGTTTCGAGTGAATCCGAGTAATTTTTAAATTCGTGTCCGCCATTTTGAATGCCCCATTTCCGATTCTGAACCGAGTCAAAATAATATTGAACTATCTTCATCGTACCTGTTCGGCAGGAGAAGCTTTCGCACGTAAAACTTCACCTCTGATTGTGGTATACTCTTCTCCTTTGCGACGTGAGTCACGACGCTTTTTGTTCTTCTCGCTCATACTCCACTGTTTTATGAGTTTCGCTTATGAATAAAACGCCGAAATGCTCAAAATAACTTGGGCAATAACAACTCGTTTGCAATTTTTAGAATCAATTTGTAGCGAAACAGATATACACATTGGAAGTCGTCACTTATACCACTCAGAACATTTCGATCAACAGGGTAGGTGAATTTCACAATATCAACAAAAAACGATCGCCAAGTTGTTGACTGAACACTCAAGTATGCACCACTTTTGATAGATGGCATTCTCCAACAAAGGGTTTCGTGCAAACCTACCTGAAACGATGAAAAACATCGTTTTTCCATAACGCTATGTATGGGGTTAGGCCCTTTTGAATTCTCAGGACCACTCGGGTTGGGACCTTAGAAATTTTGACTCTCGATTACAAGAAAACTACGTCGAAATTGAAAGTTCTGATAACATCTCGATATAAAGGCTTAGAATGACAATCTGAAAATGAATCCAAACCAATTCCGAATTTTGTGTGGGTTAGGCCCTTTTGAACTCTCAAGCTGCCAATTCATGGGGCGTCGAGCATCGAGCGTCAAAATAGTAAATTCCAATTCCAACATTGACACATAACCTCATATGCCAGAAAGGAATTAATTCATAGGCTCATTTGATGTATTGCTGTTATGAAGCAATAAAGTAAATTACCACTAAAAAGGGATTAATTTAACCAGGACTAGGAATAAAACTCGGTATTTATGGAAATCAATTTTTATTTTTATCCCTAATTATTATTTTTTACTTATTTCTCATCATTGTTCATCTCGATTCTCCTAATATTTTATATTCTTACAGAAATGATTCCATGTCATTCTTATAATCAACAATATTACAACTGGCTGTCAAAATGTGTGAAAGTGATAAACAACCACAACCATCTTCAAAGCGTTGAATTTGCTGCTATCATTTCCATTTTATGCAATTCGAAAAGGAAATATTCAAAAAAAAGATATTGGATCGCAGAAATTTTCAGGAATCGTCAGAAGTATGGATTTTACCATGCCACTCTTCCTGCAGTACGAATGGAAGATTTTCGGTTGCAAAATTATTCTAGATTAAGTGCTAGCTAAACAAGTATAGTTCATACGCGGAGTATTTGGAGTAGCAGTGGGGCAGGTGAGATGTAGTAGCTATTCTGTTTCAGCGTGTAGATCGTCCTTACTGACGGGCGCTGCTGTTGCTCTGAGCCGAGTATAACCCGTGCGCCAAATTTCTCTCAGTGCGATATTCAATGAGCTGGGAAATGGCAGCTGATCACGTAACTACTTCTACGTGACTCACGATGAGCTCTACATATATACTGGAGTGGGCCCAGGCATATAGATTTTGGAAGACAACTGAGGAACGAAAAGGATGGTGGCAGTGAGTGACGCCATCGCGTCGATTTCAACCAATCAGAGGTTGTAGAGAAGGATAGACTGCCCTACCGTTTCGTTCCTCTGTTGTCTTCTAAAATCCATATGGCTGGGCTTACCCCAAATACCTCGTCACATTGAATTTCCGTAATTCTCTCTCTCGTCGATGCCGCGAATTCGGAATAATAGCCTTCAAGAGAGTCTCATACCTATATTATGAGAAAATTGCATTGCATAGAGTCCCTCAAGGATGTTACAGCCGTGTGATTGCCGACTGATATGAATTTGGATTCTTCCTCTTGTCTTCTTCTTTCTTCTCTTTTCCTAGTCTGCTTGGTATGCTTGCTTGGCGGGAAACAGGTACATGGACGGAAGCGTAGGACCACCGTGAGAGGAGAGAGAGGGGAATCCTTATCCCCACTGCCGTACAACCAAATATATGTGGAACCCGGAATGCTTCCGATCGCGAAAGTCTTTGGCCCCAGGGGCCATGAATCAACCTATGGGAGTTCATTATCAAAGCCCCAGGGGCTATGGATCTCTGCAATCGGAAGCATCACCGGTCTGACTTATGAAGGGAAATTTTCACGCTGCCGGTGTTCTCACTATCGACGTCCATGGGGCCACGTGCCATTTGAAATACGTTCCGGATTCGCAAATAGAGCCACCGGTGACCCAATTTTGGATATTGTCATTAAAAGAGGATGGAATTTCGCTCACCGGCTCTCGTTACATTTGCAAATCAATCAGTCTCGAATTTGGCGGCTATGTGTGTGAGTTTGTTGACGTGTATCATGCCACGTGTGAAAGATTGGATTTGTCACTGTTGAAGGAAGACAGAGGAGTTCTCAATCCGCCACTGAGAGACAGCTCCTCCATAACCTTGGGAAAGGTCCCTTCGTTCATGCAAAATTTCCTCATTCTCTCCCCTACTTTTTCCTCAAAACATGCAGAATAATGGGAATTTTGCAAGTTTATGGAAACAGACAGGGAAAGCTTTTCTACGGGTAGAATAAATGCGTGTGTGATAACGGAAAGAGATCATTCTTCCCGTGCGTCGTGACGAGTGAAGTCGCAGGGCCGACATCAAGCGAACTAGAGGATGAAGGAAACACGGCAACTTTTTCCGTTTAGGCGCATGGGGCACCGTTCAATGGAAATGAGTTGTCAAGCGGAGCACGGCCCACATCGAGCATTATCTGTAATTGTAACGGTAAAGTGCAATTTCTGAATGAACGCGCGATAATCATTTTGGTTTTCCGAACACGTGTTGATCAGATTTATTCTCAGTCTTTCCTCATGTCGTTACGCGCCCTCCGGAATTTCTCTCTCTTCCCGATTGAGTTTTCTCTGATGAAGGAAAAACTGTCTTGTTCCCACGGTTATCGATTGAGGCACTACAGCTCCATTTCAGCTCATGTTGGTGAGAAATTAGTTGTCCTGTGCGTGCTGGAATATTCAGTTTTGATAGCTCGAATTCAGCTGATACAGCTAAAAATTTCTTTCCGGGTTTATAATCCCTCGGAGAGCTTTTTTTTTAGATCTCTTCATTGGATTATTTGATATGTCAATAATGCCATATCTAACAAATTTGCGTATTTCTCAAAAAATCTGATGTATAATACATTCTCGTGTCAGCCGCTAGGAAGGTTTTTCTCGCCCTTGCAACAGCTCCTCGTTATTCTCCTTATTTTCTCTTCGAAGCATGAGAAACACGGAAATTTTGCAAATTCATGGAAATGAATAGGGAAAACGCTTCTACGGGAGCGTTTTAGAACATGAATCAATATATTCATACCGTATCTCCAAAGTGTGATGGATCATTGTTACATATGAGAGAAGGCAAAAGTATATGGAATGCAATCACATTTCTGTTATATTCAGTGTGGCCGTCTGTTATCAGTTACCAATAAGACAATTAGTTTGATAACTATTTCCTTCTTATTAAACACATGATAATTCATATAAGCTCGTTACTTTCTATCTCCACTCTTTTATCTCCAATCTATGCGTGACTAACGCAGTGTCCTCAGATTCGACTCGCAAACGTTAAACACACAGATGCGATTGTACATCCGTGTGGAAAAAGAGAGGGTATGGTTGCGCGCGCATCCTAGCATGCTTTCTCTTTCGCTCTCCCATCAAATATCCTATGAGCAATGGAGGAAGCATGCTAGGTTGCGCGCGCAACCGTACCCTCCCTTTTTTCACACGGATGTACAGTCGCATCTGTGTGTTCAACGTTTGCGAGTCAAATCTGACGACACTGGACTAACGTACACGATGCACTTCTTTTTTTTTGACCAAAGCCAACTCAACTTACTCGAATCTAGTCCGATAACACGCACTTCTGCTTCTTCATACGGCGTGGCATATAAGATTTCGCAGCATTGATTGTATTATACTTGGCAGAGGAATTGAAATTAGTAATAATAAATTGTTTTCTTGTTAGAGGGAAGCTTCTTTCAATCAACAACCTGCATGTTGCACTTATGCCAAAGTATTTCAAATTAGGATATTAAGGAAGGATTGGATAATCAGGCCCCCCCCCCCCACATTCTACGAGTTTTTTTGAACGTAAAACTTGATGCCTGGCGTGATGAGAAGACAATTATCGTTACCAAATTAAAAATCAACAAATTCAAGGAACGAAAGATTTTTATTTGAGCAATTAATTTTTCAATCATCAACGCTTCAACAAAAATACGTTGGGATCAATCATTTTATTAGTGATACAATTATATCGAATTGATGATTCAAGATTGAAACGAAGTAAGCATCGTGAAAACAGAGATTGTGAGGTTCATTTTCTGCAACGGAAAAGAAGAGATTTAACGGTCTACAGATGATGTTTATCGCAATAGACAATACCTTAGTGCACAATTCGTGTGATAGATTCACCACGCTCCCTATTGTCATTACCCAAGGCCTGCTGCATCTCTGCAGCAAGAGAATGAATAATTTTTGGATCTTCACCGATGCACAGAATAATCGATGGTCATATCTGAAAAGAAGAGGACTATGAACAAAATTCATACATTGAAAAAACTGCTGAACCTGTCATTTCAATGAGGTGCAGCGTTCGTATATACGATTTAGTGCGGCTCCTATGCCAAATCTGGCTTAGATGTTGAATGAAATTGAAGTCATACGTACTTGGGCGTAATTCTTTTGCCTGATTTGGTAGGCGAGCCGCACCTAGTCGTACGTATGACCACTGCGCCCCATTGAAATGCCAGGTCAAGTCCCAAATGTTTTTCATTGTGTGTTTTGTCTTCATTTTAGCTGTGCGATTAAACTGAGAAAAGCAAGGAGTAATTCAGGGAAATGTTTAGGAATTTTGTAAAAATGGGAACAATTTTCCTGAGTGTTTAGTATTGATACTGACAAATTATTGTACTCTGACAGAAATACTCTATGAAATATGTGCTATATGAGGGTAGTGCAGTGATCCCAGCATTCTGTTGGCCGACTAGCTTCACCCTCTCCATCATACCCATCAGTCTCAGACACACACACACACACACAATGAAATCTCACATACACAATGGGACCTCCAACAAGAGAAATTGGATTGTATGGAGCGTGATGGAAGAAGTGAAACTAGTCGGCTGGCCAAATGCTGGCATCACTGGGGTTGGATATTTGAAGCAATTACGGAACTCACATAATGCAAGCGGCATATCCGTGGAAAGAGGGAATATGGTTGTGCGCGCAACCTAGCATGCTTTCTGCATTGATCTCCCGTCAGTTGTTCAATGAGCAACGGAAGAAGCTTGCTAGATTGCTCGCGCAATCATCCCCTCTCTTTCTCTTCCCATCGACTTGCCGCATGCACACTGTTGCCAGGTTAGGGAGAAATAGGGTGTCTTCGATAGTCATTCCATTCAATGGAGCCAATTCATTGGTAGATTCCCTTAGAAACTCTCCTAACCTGGCAACTCTGTGCATGCATTGTGTGAGTTGCGTACTTGGTTCGGGTTTTCGACCGCTGTTCTAGAATGTTGTACTCCTGAATCTTTTCAGGTAGGGAAATTTCTCAGAAATTCCACCATAATGGTGGCATGCATGCGGAGAAATGTTCGCATCATGTTGTCAAGGTGTTCCCGCATAAAGTATTGTTATAAGTGGCAAACCGAGGTGACGACACCATAGTGAACAGATCATATTCACATTCTATGCATTATTGCAAGCTGAGCGAACTCCATGATAGTATGTTTACAACCCGTCTTGTTACAAAATATTCAGAGCCTGCTTTTCTATCTGGGGTTTTCCGGTTCTAACTGATGGGAAAGAAGAATCCACACTGTTCATGACAAACCCTTGAGAAAATTTTTCTTGAAGTTCCGCCATGATTAACGCGGGAAATGACGACAGAAGAGAGTCTAGTCAATCGGTACATTAGGTTCGTTCGTTCGTTCGTTCTACGTGCTCTGAGTTCCTCCAACTTGTACCAAACCAATCATTTCGTTGCTTAAACTGGAAGTAGCGAATCCAAAATACTTGGAGCGAGTTGGGGTAACTTGGGACATCGGTAAACGAACTTAGCTATAGTTCACGTAGTTTCGGTAAAGGACGAGGCGCCGGTGGTGCGTTCGTGACGCAACGAAACCGTGGCACTTTACGACGACCAGAAACAAACGTGCAGGGAAGGGAAACGAATGAGCTTGCGCAGTTGTCCAAGTTTATGGAAGAAATGATGCATGAAAACCTCCGCCGAGAGGAAATGATGAAACAGATGGCGGATGCGCTCACGGCAATGCGTACACGCGAGAGTCAACCACGCGAGAATCAACCCGTTGGAAATCAACCACGAATGCAACCGGAGGCGGCAAGTAACACCGTCGCGTATCACATCATGCTTGATTTAGTAAAACGATCAAGCCATTCACGGGCGAAGAAGACGGAATAGAAGCGATGGAATGGTTAGATTCCATTCGTACGAGTAAGAATTTACACGCGTGGCCAGAAAGTTTCACCCTTGAGACTGCTAGATCGCTTTTGACAGGTGCGGCAAAAAAGTGGTATTTGACAAGAAGACACCAAATACACTCGTGGGCACAATTCGTTACGCAATTTCGCGCGACTTCTGTGGTAGAAGAAAGCAGTACGGGTAAATGGATGAGAATGTCGGAACGTGTTCAAGGGAAAAACGAGGGCATACGTGCGTACTTTCACGATAAAGCTAAGATGTGCTACGACTTGTTCTTTCCGGATACGGAAACGCGTGAGCAGATTTTGATCGGCCTATGGTCTAGAGACCTGTGTGCAACCGTAGCAGCCCGAGACCACCTGGATCTAGACGAGTTATTGCACGATCTGCTTACATACGAACGTCTAGACAAACGACGAGCAGAAAGGTTTAGAACCTCGAGAAGCCATAACTCTAAACCTACAACACGCACCAACCCGAGACAAAGACATCAAAGTCCAGCAGGAACCTCGGATGAACAAAGAGGAGCAAGCGACACGAATACAAAGAGAAGTAGCCCGAACGATAGAAAGTGCTACAATTGCGAAAAGTACGGACATCTTGCTCGAGATTGCTTGCAGCCCAGGAAATCTACGCAATGCGCGAAGTGTTCCAAATACGGTCACCAGGCATCCGAGTGCAGATCCATCAAAGAAGGTCAACGCGAAGCCAGCCACACGATGAAACAAATTGACCGAGAGGGATCTCAACAAGTTAGAAAATACGTAAAAACAATTCAAATCAACGATCAGTCGATGACAGCCGTAATTGATTCCGGAAGTTCAGACTGTACGGTCAAGGCGACGATAGCTTGCATCATCAAAGCGGAATTCGTACCAGAAAAGTTGGAGCTGAAAAGTTTTGGACCGGAAGAATTCAAGGTGACCTCCCCAGGATAGGACTTGAAAGCAAACTTAAGGGTAGACGATGTAGAAGTCCGTGACGTTAAGGTGCTAGTAGTTCCGGATGACGCCCAATTTACTGAAGCGATTGTTGGACAGTCGTTCACTGAAATACCGTATATCACATACTAGAAGTATCGAGATAAGCTAACGTTCTCCGTGGATCCTGAAGCGAATTTGGGAGAGAATCATTTCGACGAAAATCGAACTCAGTACGTCATACCACCGCATTCCGTGAGTTTTATCCAAGCACAAGCGGGAACGGAGAAATATTCGTTACCAGTTGTTAACCCAGAAGAAAGGGAACTCCAAATCGATCCAAGGAAATTATTGGAAATTACGACGATAGCCCGCATGACGGAAATAGATAAGACGTTAGAACGAGATCCGATAACGTTGGAAGATCTAAATTACGACCAGGAACAACCGACCAGCGTCTTGAATGAATTGGTACGCGGAGAGAAAAAATGACCTTTAAGAGCATGAAATTTCACGTTTTGAACGTTGTGTTTAGGTTGCTTTTGATCGCATAAGGCCATGTTCGGAAGGCTGGAATTCACGCTCACATGAAAAGGAAAAACAAGCTCTAGAAGCATGACGTACTTCACGCCTTTACGCATCCGTCAAAACGTGCTTTTAACGTACGAGTTCATACTTTGCAAGCATGAGCCTCGTGCGTTGAAAGCACATTATGACAAATGCGGAAAGGCGTGAAGTACGTCATGCTTCTAGAGCTCATTTTTTCTCTCCGTGTAGAAATCATGAACGAGTACCGACAATGCAGCGCTGAAGGAGTCGATGAACTGGGAAAAACCAATATAGGAGAAATGGACATCGAAGGATTACCAGCTAGTCGACCAATTCAATGCAAACCTTCTCGACTTAGCCAGAAGGAGCGAGAAGACATGAGCCGAGAAATAAAGAAATGGAAGGATGCGGAAATCGTGCACGAAACAACATCGCCTTACGCCAGCCCAGTCTTGTTGGTGTACAAGAGTTCAGGAGAACCTCGAGTAGTTGTGGATTATCGGAAACTGAACGAACAAACCGTGAGACTCAACTTTCCATTGCCAGATATGGACGAACATCTTACTGCGCTAAAGGATTGTTCTCGATTTATCAAATTGGATCTGGCGCATGGATACCTGCAAGTCTCATTAACCGAACAGGCACGACAGAAAACGGCGTTCATCACCCCCGACGAAACGGGAGAGTTCACGCGTATACCCTTCGGCCTCATGAACGCACCCTTTTACTTCGCAAAAATTATTAAGAGAGTCTAAGTCAGGCAAATCTCACATTAAATCTGAAAAAGTGTGAATTCCTAAAGTCCGAAGTAACCTACCTCGGATTCAAACTGTCTCGTGGAGGAATTCAACGCAGAGAATTGAAAGTCGCTGCCATAAGAGACTTTCCGCAAACTAAGGACGTACGTCAAGTCAGATCATTCCTCGGTTTGGCCGGATTTTCCCGAAGATTCGTGCCAAAATTCGCAGAAAAAGCGGCACCGTTGAACGAGTTATTGAAGAAAGGACACCCATTCGTTCGGAACGAGGCCTGGAAATCATTCCAGGAGTTGAAGACAACCCGTTTTGCAACCATTTTTCCCGGACCGAGAAACCGAACTCCATACGGATGCTAACGCGAAGGGACTAGCAGCGATGCTGATGCAAAAAGACGCAGAAGGGAGACTACGGCTTGTGTATGCGGTCAGCCAACGTACTAACGATTGCGAGAAATCGTACCATTCCAGCAAACTTGAACTATTAGCCATCGTATGGGCTGTAAGTCAGTTAGGTGCAATACTGATTAATATCAAATTCCGAGTAGTCACAGATTGCGTAGCCCTGACGTATCTGAGCACTAATCGCACCCAGAATCCACAAAGGGTAAGATGGAGGAACCTACTCAGCGAATTCGAGTTCGAAGTTATCCACAGACCCGGATTGAAGATGGAACACGTCGACGCGCTCAGCAGAATCCCAGTCGGAGAACCGAAACGAGAAAACGAAATGACTCAAAGACTACAGAATGCTTATACGATGATGAACCCAGAAGCAGAAATCTATCTATATCACAACGCGGACGGAAGATTGAAACGGAAGCGGGAGATTCTGTTAAAACCTATGAAACAACGAACGATCGAAGAGTCCAGAGAAGTACAAGATTATCGCTTGGAAAACCACATTTTGTACAAAAGTATAAACGGACAATTGAAATACGCAGTACCGAAAACCACGAGGAAGACCCTAGCCATACGATTTCACGATCTGAACCATCACCCTGGATTGGAACGAACTCAACGAGCCCTGGGACAGCATTATCATTTCCCGGAAATGAAAAAGTCTCTGCAGCAGCACATACGAGCGTGGATATCGTGCATCAAGGCTGAAGTTAAACCTGGACGACAACCGGGAGAGTTACACCCCATACCACCTGGTACACGGAAAAAAGAAAACAGCGATAGTTACTGTGAATCACAAAAATACATTGAAACTCAAATTCATTCCATGCAGTACTGCGTTTCCCAGTCCTCATTACTGTCCAATCAGCATTGACGAATTTCATGACAATACCCATCACTGTGACCGCGATAATCCTTATTATACAGGCGTCTTTTCATTGGTTTTTCAACCGATCGTTGTCATCCACAGTAACCAGTAGTGTTTTCTTTTTTCCGTGTAGAAGACCTTTTGCCGTGATAAATATGGATCACGAAGGCTCATTTATCACGTCAGGAAGGGGAAACAAGTACGTGATAGTCCTTGTGTGTAATCTAACAGAATTTGTAGTGCTGAGGGCAGCCAGGAACACCAGTAGCCCTTGATAATGAGTTGAACCAACCTGAAACGTCGGCTGATAAATTGGAATAAAAAGGCTCGACCCACTACTCGGCAAATTGGACTACTTTCGTCACATTTTGATTCCCGATCCGAGTACTTCCCAGACAGTTATTAACTACACATTGATACAAACGCTGCGGACGAGTACCAACCACGATGAAGAAGATCGAGGATGGGACCTGCGACTGAAAGAAGTCAAACGAGATCTCGACACCCTACCGGATAAAGCGACGAATCTCAACCCATTCGAGATGTTGCATGGTTACGCCTACAGACGAGACGAAGGCCCACTACGGGAAATTCTCGAAGAAACCCAAGCACGGTACGAACCGCCTCAAGAGAAACAGGTTCAAGGCGCGGAAAACATACGTACGAGCCAGCGGGAGACGAAAAGGCGTTACGCCCAAAGAAGGGCAAGCAACGTAAACTTTAATGTCGGAGATATGGTCTACATGAAAGCGGCGATAGTCCTAACAGGACAACCAACCAAGTTACAACCAATTTACGAAGGACCATATATCGTAATCCAGACATTGCCAAGTGATACCTACCGGATTGTCGACGCCAAACGGACTGAAAACGAACGGCAGTACACAACAACCGCACACGTAAGCCAGCTGAAGTTGTGGAAACCGGCAGCATGCGATAGCTTTGGCGAGAACAACGAAAACGAGGAACTCGAGTCAAATCCACCTCCGCCAGAACGAGAGCCTGGAGAAGACCATCCACCGAACGACACAAAATTTAGGGATTTTGTACTAAACACCCAAATCGAGGACGATTCGGAATTGTAAGGATGACCGAGTGTTGAAGCCATGACCGCAGTACACGTTCCCAAAAGCTACCAGAACGTGAAAACTCGGCTTAAGCCCCGAAAACGGTGAGGTTCACAGAACCGGAAGAGAAAGAAGGGAGTGGTTACCATCACGCGGAATTGATCAGACGGATCGATCCGAAAGAAACGGAAAAAGAAAGATGGTCGTGCCGACAACGTGGCAATTAGAAAAAAACGCGGTCGGTTAAAGTTACGCATTATAACGAAGTGTATGTTCGACTTCGAATTTAGAGAGTTCTACGACTGTGTAAAATTGGGCGCTACGCTTGCGCGAAAAGTAGTGAACTGTGAGGAGAGCCTACCCTAAGTGGGAAGACTAACGTGTCTGAAAAGTCAGGTGTAGATTTGTGAAAGTTCATTCGAGTGAAAAGAGCCTATGTGTTTTCTTAAAAGTTTTGGCTCGGTGAACTATTGATTCTTTTCTAGAATCCATGTTATCTTCTTTTTTTTTCAATTTATATATGTGTATATTCATGTATTGAGGAATTTACCTCACATCGTTTTCGTTCTATTGTAAATTTGTGAATAATCGAAATATATCTGTGAGATATCTCAATTTGAGCTCATGTGCACAAAAATCCGATCACGGGCATTTTGGCGTGTGTTTAATTTCGATAACTACCCCGTTCTTCTACCTTAAGAAATCCTGAATCCTGACCGCGAACATCTTTCAACAATTATTGTTTTCGAGGGACACTTTGAAAGATTCGAAGTTTCTAACACGGATTTCACCGCCACTATACGGTGTCTCTATTGGAGAGAATTCACAACGAGGCATTGAACTATTTGGAAAATTTTCATGATTCATTAATCATTTATATTGGTCTATCGATGTAAATTCACTTCAATGGGAACGTGTTGTGACGCTGAAATTCGTCTCAAAATTATCCATTGAAGTTTGGCATAGCATTGAAATCCCGTTGGAAAAACTTTTTAAAATGGTTGAATTTCATTAAATTTTGTCAAATGTTGCTGAATTTCATTGAATTCTGTGTTGAATCTTACTCACAAATTGGACTCTCTTCTCATGACAAATCAACAAGAAAACATGAATCCCAGTGAACATTTTTTCCCCTCAACATTTCAAACATTCATTATGTTCTCTAAATGATATCAGAAAGTTCTCTAATGCGTCGATTTCGGAAAGCTCTTAGATGACTCTCATATGAGCTCTAGAAGTTGTCAGAAAGTTAATTCAGATGACTTTCTGATAACTTCCAGAGCTCATATGAAAGTCATCTATGAAAGCTTTCCGAAATCGACGCATTAGGGAACTTTCTGATATCATTTAGAGAACATAATGAATGTTTGAGATGTTGAGGGGAAAAATGTTCACTGGGATTCTAACAAATTTCGATGAAATTAAATCAAATTCATTAAAATTTGCCAATTTCCTTTGATTTTTGTGAAGATTCGTGGATTTTTGTCAATTTATAAGGCATTCAGCTGAAATCGCGTGAACTCCTTACGAAGAGGAAGAAAATGAAATTACTATCGCCCTCCTTATCTAATGATACACACGCAGGAAAGTAAATTCATATTCTAACCTCAAAATAATTCGAACAATTACATACTGAAAGCAATCGTCCATTTTCAGTGGCATATTCTGACACATGAGCTATTCCACACATCGTATAATCATTTATTGAATAAAATAGGATTAAAACTAAACTAGAATCATTTGACATATTTTTTTTTTTTTTAATATGCATGTGCTTATACCCAATGTTGAGTTTGCGCTCTCATTTGACATATGTTGATATACAGGTTATAATTTACTGTGCATGTCACAACGAACGAGGAAGCCAATGTCAAGCCTGTTTTGTCCTCTCTCTTTCCAGTCCACACCCCCACTGACACTAAACCCCTGGCTCACGCCCTCCATTCTGTATCTCTATGAATAAAATCCATAACGATATAAGAATAGAAGAGGAGAATGGATCGAAAACATTCGATTGGCTAGGCCCCGAGCTTGCACATGGCTCTCCCTTTTTTTTCAACCTCACATTCCCAGTTACAGATTTGCTATCTCCTGCTCTTTTCTCATATCTTTATGTTTATATTCACATCTACATAATCTTAACGGAATACAAGTCTAGTGGTCCCAGATCCGAAACGCCGACTGTACTCATACAGACGTCACATTATATACATGGGAGAAAATGTACGTATCACATGTTTACATGTATTTACTGCTGTGTCTGTATGAGTAAGGGTCGGCGTTTCGGATCTGAGACCACCGTATCAGTCCTGTGACGCTAGTCAAATCATTTTTGATATAATATTCAAAAATAAACGACTATATATACGAAATACTGGTTCTATGGAAAAATTATTTGAACAAAACTTTTCTTATTCTGTAAAAGATAATCTGTACAAAATTCTTTGTTTCGTAGAATAAAGAAACCGCTCTTGTTCGAAGGACAATTTTTCTTCAAAGTGAATGGTTTGTCCATAAAAACGTTATAAACAATGAATTTATTTGTAAAGAAAACAAACAGCGAATCTTGCAAGAATAGTTCAATATTTGGATTCCCTAACTCGAAAAACGTAAACACGCATTGGAAAATCAAATGAATACAATCTTTCCTATGGACTCCAATATTCAGCCAGTAACACGACGCGATATGATGAAAAATTCTCGTTGCGCGTTCATATTAAAATCGCTGTATTTTCAAAACTAATAGTTCAATCGATCTAAAATTTTCCACAAAGTTTTCTCCATACACTAACGGGCAACTCTGTCGCTGGAAGTTTTTCGTAGCTCACACTTCCCCCGACACTTTTTCAACGCAAAGCATGAAAAACATGGTTTTCACTTCGGATTGAAAATTTCATAATTTTTTATCAACTTTTACAAATTTTTCCAACATACACGTCATCGGGAAAGTCTTACGAATCGGATTACGCAAGATTTATTACGATACATGAAAAAATGGCCGAGTTACGACGAGTTGAATGTTGAAAAATATCGATTTTCGATTTAAAAGAATTGGTGCTTTTTATTTTCTTTCTTGAAAACTATCGATCATAGAAAAAAATTGTAAAAAAAGACTCAGATCGATTTTTCAAGCCTTATCACCCAGTATTTTGAGATTTTCAAAATTCCGATTTTTTCTTCTTTCTTTTTTTTTCTTTTTCGAACCTTCACGTGGCGGCTTGGACAATACTTTCACCGCTTTTCGAACGCATCGTCGGTTATACTTTCCGTGGGCTCAATTCAACTAATAATCAAGACCAGTGTAGAAATTCTTCCACGGATTTCAAGGCTGATCTATGCTAAAGAAGGGTATTCTCTTATGAAATTCCTGGACATGACAGTCAGAAGATGAAGGAAACGTTGAATTTTGACACTTGTACATGAATGGTCGTAACTTCGGTACTTTTTCATACATTTCCCTCCGTAAATAAGTCATTCTCTGCGTGAAAGTGCGAACTACACGTAAAAAATTCGGAATGGCAGATATTTCCACGGTTTCTATTTTTCCTTGTAGAAAAAGTAACTTTGGTTTGCCCATTTTTATCAAAAAACAGTATTTTTTCGAATATTATAATTCCTCGCACTCAAACTCCAAGCAACCACGGATGGTGACGTTGGTATTTGTTGGCAATTCAATTATGTACAATTCACACGTTTTGGAAGCAGATTCTTCGCTTTTGAATCAAGATATACTCCAATTAGTGGAACTACTATCGAAAAGTTTTTTTCCCAACTTCAAAAATTCATATCTCGAAAACTTATTCATGACAAAACTTTTCATTCTCATTTTCGAATTCAGCGGGTCAAAATACATAAGGAAAAAATAGTGGCGTCGAATGTACAAGATGGCTTATAACTAGTATTATTACTGGAATCTCGAGGAAAATGTCAACTATAAGGGCTGTTCGGAAATCTAATTGAAAAGGGAACTACTTACGCCCTTGACACCGGTCTAGTTTAATAAATAATTAGGGCCTTACGCCGTTGGCCGACGTGCGCCTGCAAAACATGAAGGGACGGAAGGGGAGGATGGCGTGACATCTTCTATCACCGCAATTGGCTGAGACGTATCACCTCATCCTCCCCCCCCCTCCTCCTTCCCTCTTCCCCGCAAAGAAAAGGGAAAGGAATTAGGAGATCAGATACCGTTTACGCCTAGTAACGAAAGGACGTGTCTCTCGAGTCTCGTCTTGAAATCTTTTGTAAAGAGGAATCAACCCTATCACCACTAGATATATTGAGTCTCGTCTCAGTTATATCTGATCTCGACATTGTGGTTTAAATTACGTGTTCGAGTCAATAATAAAATCATTTGTTCGTCCGAACTACTCGATACGGTCGTGTAATTTGTTATAACGCAACGCGTCTCGTCTCGAGAATATCAAAGTGTTCTTCAATGGAACAAAACGAAGTATTCTACAACCACGTGCTTCAATTGTCGACCTCAACTGCATTCTTCCTCGATCCTTGAATCCTACAAAACCCATACAGTCCGCTGAATTGCATCCTAATCTGTTCGATTATCATAATAAAAGTTATTTCGCGACACGTTCGTCAGAATCGTAAATCCGGCGTCCTCCTATTGAACCATCAATAGGAAACAGGGCATGCACTCACATACACTCAATACTTCGAACATTCCAGAAAGGAAAATATGCTCTGAATATCTTGTAACATAAGGTGCCGTGAATACACTATCATGAACTTCCCTCAGTTCACGAAGATGCATAGAATGCAAACATAATGTCTCCATTATAGTGTCATCACCTCATCTCGGTTCGGCACCAATAACAATCAACCCTACAAACAATGATTACTGGCGTTTCAATGGGCCGCTGATGGTCCTGCGATGCCGGCGAAGAACCATCAGTGGCCCTTTGAAACACCAGCAGTCGTGTTTGCTGGGAACGATGTTCCTCAGTACAACCTGGGAAATTCTGATTGGTATTTCCATCTAACTCATGAGTATGTTCGGTTGGTCTATCGGGAATTGTCCTGGAAAGAACAGCCCTGGTAACAATGATCCGTGCGGAAACACCTTGGCAACATGACGCAAGTATTTCTTAGCATGCATATCATCACCATTATGATGATATTATTGAGACGCTTCCTTGATACCTCAGAGAAACGTGGTAGTGCTTGGGGTTTACAAGTTTTTGGAAGAAATTCCCGAATGGAAATACGGGAAAAAAACGTGACATACATTTTTGAATAAAAATCTTCACTACAATCCGTCAGTTTTTGCGAAAAATGATTTATAACGAAGAAGATTATCCACAAGACAGAGAAAAACATCAAATACTTCACCGACTCTCTGCTTCCAAATGTGTTCGTTCCCTGAAAAAAATGAGAGTTCCTTGATTTGGTTGATAGACAACACAGAGTTTCTTCAGGGCAAGGCGGGGTAATATGCCAGTGTGGGTAAAATGCCACTTGGGTGATATTTTCCAAAATTACCGCAGATAGCAGTCATAGCTTAGTCATATGTTCTCAGGAATCAGTTAGTCTACTGATTCAGAAGAACATATGATTGCCATCTGCGGTAATTTTGGAAAATATCACCCAAGTGGCATTTTACCCACACTAGCATATTACCCCACCTTACCCTATGTAATCTGATTTTTTAGGCACTCATCGATACATGTTTATTTCTACATCCCATTAGATACCGATCATTATTTCTTGGGGTTATCTGTGGTTGTGCTTGTCTGTCTGTCTGTCTCCAGGATATATCTAGATCGTGCCTTACTGAAAATTCCCGAGTGGGACTATTCTGTGACCGGATCAGACACACGTAGGACCATGTGGATGCTGCACTTGTTCCGTCCGGGGGATGATGAAGTATCCACATATCGAGCCTGATCCATTCAGATCACAAATTGGATCTATCCGCGTCCCGCTCGAGTCCCATACCGAATCCACGAGGAAGACGAGGGATGTTGGTATACGCCGCACTGGATCAATGAAGGCCCATAACTGGATTCACTCGGGTCTCACATCATACCTGCATGGGACACCGGGCATGTTGATATATCCTGCACAGGTCCACTTGGATCACTTACTAGATACACCGCGGTCCCACATTCCGGACCGTCCGGGCCCTCCGCTGAATCCGTTGAAGTCCCACACTAGACTCATTCAGGGGATGGGAAATGCTGATCCTTTTTGTATATTTTCGCCTTAAACTGAAGACCACACGGGTCCTATAATGGCGCAATCCAGAGAATGAATGGATTCGTTCAAGTTCACCCGAGACATAGGCCAATCTTATTTGGGTCTCGTGCAGGATTTGTCTAGGCGCCAGGGAATCTGCATGAATCCTAAACTGGTCTACCTCGGTCATACAACGGACCGACCAGGGTCCCGTACGAGACCAACACGGGAATTCAATCGGAATTTAGGCACGTGGCTGCAGAGACTTCTTTTTCGTCAAGGTAGGAGATAATTATTCATCGTTCAAGTATAAGTATTCTTCCAATAAAAGTCAACACACATGTTAACTGTCGCGTCAAAACACCGTTTGAGATTTCTGTTGAACGAACGATGAGTTCATAATAAAGGCATCAAATCAGAGTTTGATGCTCCCTTTGATCCCACACTTTAGATAGGAATTTATCCTGGATAGGACTGGAGAAGAGGATATTGATTGAAGGATTGTCTCGTTTTTGTGCTGAAATGTTCATATGTTGTATTCTATTGATGGTATGTACATTTGTTGTGTTTGATTGTTGGTGGAATGTGTAGTGTGATTGTGTTTCCCAAAATCAATGATTTCATGTGATTATATACATTTATTATATAATTAATATTTTCAAATTTTCTCTCAAAATCTCCTTATTGGCCTGAAATAATAGTTTCAAGTTGAAATCTGAGATAAAGATTGAAATATCTACTATTGAGGACAGGTAAAGAGATTGAAGTACATATTTTGAGTCGAATCAGTGAACTTCCCTCCTGAAGATTGTTCAGTGAGAAAATCCACTCTCAATTTCCATGTGGAAGAGAAAAAATTTTGAAATAGAGAGCATATGGATCCACACTGAATTGGATTCATCTCAATTATACGACTGAGGAAACCATGGAGAAACTGAAAATAATATATTTTTTTGGTGATGATTTTTGGAGATCTTTTCTGTCCAATGTTTTTCGTGGTGAATATTCCCTTTTGAGGGTGAAGGCTGGAAAGGATTTGATCTTTAGGAATATTAGAGTTCAATTTATGTGAAAAGACCTCACAATACTCTAGTATTCATCATATAAATCTGGGAGTGGAGAAAGGATGTTTGTAAGCATATATTTTTTTTTGAATCTATCAAAATGTAATACAGAATAGTTTTCACATGTATGTCTGACATCCAAAGAACTTTCATATAATTCCAATGCTTCCAATTTGTTTGATAATTCCTCAACTGTATTCTCATCCTCAGTTAAATTTGCAAAAGATTTGTTTCTCAGACGCTCCTCCGGTGGAAGAGTCTGGGTACGGATCCTGAGGTGCTTTTCCCTTATTTAGGAAACTTCGTCTTCGAAGTGACGACCCCAATTACGGCGTGTTGTTTTACTTACAGCAGTATCTTCGTGAATTCCTCTGAGCTCTCGATGCGCTTCAGCCACCGTTTCCATTGAATGAAGTAAAAAAGTCAACACTTCCCGCAAATGACGATCATTTGCCACAAAATCAGACATTTTCACACAATCAAATGTATGTGACGCCAAAACAAAATCACTCACGTCTCAATGCGATTTGTTTCCCATATGTCTGAGCTTGGTCCATGACATTTTGAATATGTCAAAATCGACCAGCACTCACAGCTGGAACCATCTATTGATGAACAGCGGGGACTTAGTTGCGCGCCTAATACAATCTATTGGAGTTCGGAAATAAAAGCAAAAAGGCAGATTGGAAAGTCATGTATAAAAATATAAATGTTTGCAATGACATCGAAATCATGCATGGAGCGAATATGAGCTAACCTCATATATATCAACCCACATATAACAGTTGTTAATCAATGCACACAACCTGAGTATTGGGAAACGATATCCCATTGACCTCGGCAATAAACCAACCTGGGAGGTTGAGTAATTATCACGTAGTAACCTAGTAGACACATGCACGCCCAACAACAGCAATAGTTCTCCACAATCAGTCGAATCATTTAGAATCTCATACGATAAGGTCCGATCTGCTTTTGTGAAACAGGAATAAATCATAGGGATATTGACTAATCTAAAGATGGGACTATAATTGTGGTCATTACACATGATGCGTATGCCAATCGATTATGCAACAAATCTTAGAAATATATTCCAGATAACATGAGCTTGTCATAGGCTTGTCAGACTTGTGATTCGACTATTTTTGACTTGTTATCGACAACTTTGTCAGTGTAAGATTGCCACAGCTCTATTGCTAGGGTTTTGTGAGCTTGTGCCTTTGTCGTATGCCAACGGAAAGCTTATGTCAACCTTGTCACATGCTCGCCTGGCAACATTGCAGCAAGGTTAAATTGCTATCTGGGGTGATCCAATTTTTCAAGCTCATTCATCTGGTAATTTTAAATAGGGAACTCAATCAAGCCACCATATATCCGAAGAGGATATATGGAACTAAAATACATAGACCCGCACGATTGAACGGTAGGGGGTCTTTTGGCCGAATCGACATGATTTGACAATCACTAGTCGCTTTCAGAGAACACTAGGAAATGACTAGCGATTGTCAAATCATGTTGATTCGGGCAAAAACTTTTTCGGTCAAAAGACTCCCTACCGATTGAACATGAGTAAACCCTTGACAGTATTTCTCGGAATAACTGATTTCTCTCAATGAAAGTGTGCGGGTATGATTAACATGATAATTGAATGAGAGGTCCGAATCAAAGTAAATGCCTGAATCTTTCACCAATATGGATTAATTCACATTATAACCACATAATTTAGATGTTCGCATAGCACTTCCAACTTTTCCAAAATTGAAACTTGTACATTGAGCTACGTTATATTCAAGACCGTTAATGGAAGCCTAGTTAGAAATTCTATCTAGATCTCCTTGAAACAAGATCTGGTCAGCATATCACCAAATGACCTTATATATCCATAGATCATCTGCAAATAACAAGAATTGGGCAGTTGCCCATACACTGTCCTTTGTGATACATCGATAGACTGACCACTTGGATTGAATGCGGAGCCCACCCATCCCACCATGTCAATGAGATTCATGCAAAATGCGCGCGTGGAGGGGAATGAATGAGTCACACTCGCCCGGGAACTTTCAACAGTGTGAAGTACAACCACCGACCGTCGGATGTTGCCCCGCTGCTTCTACATCATTTCTCCATTCCTCCGATTTGTTCCCACGTCTTCTTTTTATTCTTTCCACCTCCACGACGATGCAACGTAGACATCGGTGGGTGTGCTGTTTGGGAGACCAAGTGGATCGGATTGATGGAAATCTATAGGAAAGCTTCTTCAAACCCCTCTCCAGGGATCAGAATATTGTATTGAAACTCAACAACTTTTATGGAAGTACTTCTCTTCTACCCCTGGAGGAAATTTTTCTTGGAAAGGATGGAGTTTTCCCAGCTGTATACTTATATAGGGTGAGGCACTATGTAGCAGGTTTACTGTAGCAACATCTTTTCGGAGAAATCTATCTGGCATTCGAAACAGGGTCATCTCCACCTGACTGATTGGAAGCGCCGGATTTAGAAAATTTTGTTTCCCTCTTCAATCAACGTTCAACAAAAGATAAGCAATGACCCACATAGCACAAATGTCTCAGTCATAACTCCAGAATATTCTGGAGACATTGTAATATTGTCAGAATATTCTGGAGATATTACTGAGACATTTGTGCTATATGGGGAGCGGCGGCCTATCACTCATCCTTTGTTATACGTGCATTGGGAAGGGAAATAGCATTTCTGAATCCGCCTCTGGTGATTGAAGTTGGTTTCGAAACTGACCGTGAAGTAGCATCTCACTATAGGTAAGAGTGTTCTAGTGTCCTTCAAGGATACCCCCCCCCCCCTCCTGAAGAATGGGGGAATGTGCAATGGAATGCCCCGCATAAGTATATTTTTCTAGAATCTCCAGGGGAAGTTTGGAGAGGGGTAATTTAAGTGACGGAAAAAACAAAGCTTTATTCCCAGTGGATCGGAAAACGAATCACGAATCAAAATGGTCAACATTTCAAAGTTGTCAGAATGTATACGATAATCCTAATATTAGCAAGGTTCGTTTACTGGTGTCCCAAGTTACTCTAACTTGCTTCAAGTATTTTAGATCCGCTATTTCCAATTACAGAAATGAACTGATCGGTTTGGTACAATTTGAAGCAACTCAGGACACATAGAACGAACGAATCCGGTGCTTTCTTTACAAATTCCCATCAGCTGTTCTTTGTTACACGTCCATTGAAAAAGAAAGAAGAATTCGTAAAGGCAACACCGAACGAACCTTTGAATTATGTTAGTGGAAATCATTTACAACTGAATTACTATAAAATACGTACTTGATTGAATCATGTTGCCTCACCTGAATCAAGAATATGCTATCTGCAGGCAAAGCAACACACGTTAAAACCAGAAGAAGTGTAGAGTACAATGATTTCAGCTTCCCGAAGAACCTATGACATTGAAGAAAGATTTGAACAACTATTCTGACATCAATTTCCAAAAATAAGGTTGTAGGTCTGGTTGTGGTATGATATGCAACACATAATACGTCCACATTGAGGACATTCTTCAGTTGCAGTAACTAAAAACGACATCAAATAGAACATTTCAGTTGGTTGGACTAGAATATTGATTGTTGCATCGAAAATTTTTAGTTGAAGGAACTAATATTCAATTCAGACAATCAAATCTTTCATTTATGGTCGGATTCAACTGAATTTTCAGTCACGACGATTGAAAAGTTTTCTCAGTGGAAGTCACCATCATGGTTCCCACCATGGTGAAATATTTTCACACATCTAGAATATTATATGAAGACCCTCAAGCCTTGTGAAATTTTTCAATTGCATTACATTGAGTGTGCCATACGATATGTATTGCATCCATACTCATTACAATCAGATAGAGGATGAGGACCCGCTTCAAGATTTTGCATTCGAACTTCGCATGAACTGTAAATCGAATGAGTCTCCAGGAAAGCATCATTATGGCTTGGAATCGAATCTGTCGATATGAGTTGGATAGTAGTAAGGAGAAACCAAGAAATCTTAGGGAAGACAAAGGCGGGGAGTGCGATTTTGGGAGCTGTTAGTCAGGGGAAGGATAGCAAGGTTTCAACGCCCATAAAGGAAAAAACATATGATTAGATGCAGGAGATAGAGAGGATTATTATGAACTTGTTGGGGGAGAACATGAAAATGAAGGGTTAGCTGATGGAAGGAAGATCGTTACAGGCGGTAGTACTACCATGGACGTATAATAGGGACTTGTGATCCTCTACAGAGCATGTGATCCTCTACAGAGTTGCCGGTGGATCTTTGCATAGTGTTTTTGTACGATCTAAAGCTTCGAATTGTTCTTGACGGTGTTTGCCCGTGGCTTTGCCTCTTTACAATTTGTCTCGAGTCGTTACCCATTGATTGTATCAGTATTTCATTGGAGTGTATTCTTTTTTTCTTGTAAATGTTTGGACCCATTCATTTGAACGCCTTCACACTTTTCTCTCTTCTTTTGAACCACTCCCTCTCCGCGGTCTGGGTTTGTCGGATTAGACTCGTGGAATTCTGATTACCAGGGAATAGAAGATAGTCGAACTGATTGTTCCAATCGACTGTGATATCCCTCTCCTAGGGATATCTGGTGACCCAGGCCTCCTATTCCTACCATCACGAGCAACTTGATTGTGTGGGGGAAGAAAGGCGTTACACTGCTCATCGGTCGTCATCGTATATACTACGGTTCCGTGAGGTTATGTAGCTTTTGCAGCCATAATATATAGTGCATAAGGAACTTTGAGGTTAACTCTTCAAAACTGCGAATGGGGGCAGGAATATCTAAATTTCAAATAGGAGTTCCTGCTCGATGAGAAAAAAGTCAGAAATCGATTCATATACCTAGTATATATGGGGCAGTCTTTGTGGACGGGGGACCCTATGCTCTCCAGAAGTGAGTTGTTCTGAAAAAATTTTGCGAGGGCGCAAATGAAAGCTTGAAACCTCTACTTTCGAATAATGTGTGGCCCAACTCGGATTGCGCAATAGTAGATTCAATATGGTGGCGCAAAGAGATCAAGTGACTGAAAAATGGTTGTTTTCATGTGTTCAGTAGAAAGGTTCTGGGTATTCTGAATACGATGTACCGAGAGGAAATTAGTAGATCTGTTCGGGTCTCAACAGAACTGAGTAGATCTCACTGAATCTTGACGCATCTAGTTAGATCTCTCTAGGTTCTGCTGGGTCTGAATTGAATTTCGCGTTCAAGCCCAATGACCAATTGGTTGCTCAATTATCAAAAGAGTTGGAATATTTGTTTGTATATAAATCTGAATCCGAACATGCGTCTTCACGAATACAAGCCAAATTGTAGTTTTCCAGATCTTGATGGATCTGACCAAAAATTAGATCTGGTCAGATTTAATCATTTTTTCCCAGGGTGAATAATACCTACTCTATTGTTCTCTGATGATACTGTATGCATTGTCGTAATCTACGATGATCCTCGATATTCACACACGTTGATGATTTGGAGGGTTTCAGCTCTTGATGATGAAAAAAAGTCTCCATTTGATAACTGTATCCAAAAGATTGTTAATGCCATTGAATTGATCAAAACTCTTTTGAGTTTTCTGAATATTTTCCCTCGTCATGATTGAATATAAACCCACTTCATATGTCAACTCGACCACCCAAAGTCCCACTTTGGGAGAGATAAGATTCCCATTTGGATATCCAAACTCATTTTAGGCTATATGAAGTGAATTTTTGTAAAAATGCAATTGGTGGGGATTGTAAGAGAGTTTTAAATCATCTCTTTGTAATACTTCGCGTAACAGGAGGAATAGTGAAGAATGAATTCATTGACTCTCCAGTTATGT
Source organism: Gonatopus flavifemur (assembly GCA_018340375.1). Taxonomy (NCBI): domain Eukaryota; kingdom Metazoa; phylum Arthropoda; class Insecta; order Hymenoptera; family Dryinidae; genus Gonatopus; species Gonatopus flavifemur. The sequence goes on from JAFFJZ010000105.1 coordinate 175,067, forward strand.
CTCAGTACGAAAAAACAGCAATACAGGGATAATAGAGGAATGGGGAGTCAATTCCATCAAGAAATCGTCATACCGTGGGTTATTTCGCGCATCTCAAGGAGTGTTAAGTCCCAACTATTGCGGGAATCAACAGTAATCACAAGGATTCGAAGGGTTTATATTCACTTCGAGGGAAAAATGTTCAGTCTGAATGGAAAACGGTTTTAGAATATTTCAATACCTCAAAACTTTGAACATGCAGCAAGCATATTGCGTGAAGTACAGATATTCTGTAACGGCGATTATCGAAAGTTGTGAGAACACGATACTCTCTCCATATACTTCCAAGAAAGCCGGGAGATAATATTCTCTCAAATGTTCATCTGATACGCCTGAGATAGGTAACATGGGGAGTCGTGATTCGTTCAGAGGCTTTACGTGATTCATAAATATAGGTGATAAGAGAACAACAAACCAACTATGCATCATCACGTAAAAAATTACTGAAAAAGAGTGGAAAAAGTGAATGTAATGAAACAATGCCTTACCTTTCATTGACATTGTGTTTCATCTTGTACAATGAAATAATTCTAGAGAGATTCAGTTTCAAGAATTTACTCGTACAGGACAGACTCCGAATCCCCCCTCAGGGCGTTCGTGGATCATGAGCAGAAAATGGATGAATAAATGAGAAACATGGATATGAGATGGAAGGGGATTCAACGTTAAGGCAATAGAGACCCCAGTTGGAAATTCCCGGATGGCAGGAATCGCCAAATTTGCCTGAGCACTCGGATTGCCATCTGGGACAAGTTGGATCCCCACTTAGAACCCGCGTTGTCTTTTCAAGGCCTTAGCGGGACGCTTCGGGGTCTCGTTCGAGGTCCCTCAGGTTGCGGCCCAGAACTACTTGGCTCCTCGCTTGACAGGACGCTGCGTGGTCCCGACTGGGAACCTTTAATGCGGCCTAAGAGGGTTCTGCGCTGGATCTAGCGGGTCTTGGGTGGGAATCCGACCAGTCCTGGCTGGAAATTCAAGTCCGCATGAGAATTTTTTGATCCCGCCCATCCGGGAATTTTCAACTGAGACGCGACAGATTTGCACGTACATGAATTCAAAAATTCTGCTTGCTTGAAAAATGCAGACCCCGATTTCCCACGTGGGATTTCAAAGATCCGGTTATCTCTTTATCTTATCTTCGTTGCTTCAACGTAGTGTCTTCCCTCATCCACAGTCCATCAACTACTTCTATCCCTTCGCTTAGTTTCCATCGATCATATAATGGAATCCGGAGTGAAAGAATGATCGTAGCCCTTTATCCATAGAGATTCAAAAATTTTGCTTCTCCGTAAAATACAGTCTGAACTTGGTCATTGTGAATTCCAAAAATCTGGACATTCTCCCGTCGTATCTCCGTTATCCTAACGCCGCGTTTTCCTCCATTCACATTACATCCACCATTCTCATTTCTCCGCCCAGTTTTCAACCATCATTTATCGAACATGTTTTGTGACGCCTTTCTCCGAATTGTCAGAATTATAGTATTGGAATCAAATTGCCTCGCGACGACACCTTACTCTCTCTCTCTCTCTCTCTCTCTCGATGACAATATTTACAAATTATTCTTCAAACAAACGTCTTCCGAGATTCAATTTATGAGTGTTATCATCTACCCCTACCATCATGCATGGATCATAAATATCCAGTGCAAAGTAAGATACAAGAAGACTAATCTTCATATACGTTGAAAATTTTAGATTAGACACTACCATATTCATATTGTACTTTTGTTGTGTACCCAGGGTGTTTAGCAGTCGGGAATTCCGGGAAAGTCGGGGATTAGTCAGGAATTGTACTTTCGTCGGGAAAAGTCGAGAAAACGTTAGGAAATGAACGAAATTCCGGGAATTTTCCAATTATATGTTTATTTTTGTGTGTGCAGAATTTTTGAACTCATCGACGAATAATTGATTATGTTGAATATTAATTGTATTGAATATTAATTAAAATGAATATTGATTATATTAAATATTGATATTCTTTGTTATAATTTTGAGAGTTATGCAAAGATTCTCAGATATTTTCAGAATAATTTCGTCAGCCAGGTCTAGACAGCAATTAATTATTCACGAAAGAGTTCTCGGAAAAAAATTCTTTTGGAATTCTTATAGAATTCCAGAAACCTTACACAACTCAAGAAGTCCTATTTCACGGCCCTGTCACAAATAATCTATCAAATCTCATTGACGAATGGGAAAATGAATAGGTTTCAATGGAATTCAATGATATTTAATCAGAGATTTCACCATTTGTAATACGATTTAATAGAATATTTCTACCTGGGGGAGATTTGAGAGTTGTTTCAAATATTCTCTCAGAGGTCTTGCGACTGTTTCAAGAATTTTCGAAAGAATTCCCAAATGGTCGTGAAATAGTCAGTTTCTGACTTCTTCAAGATGTATTGTATGTATGTATGTATGTATTTATTTATATTTTGTCGGCGCCCTTTTACATTGGCTTAAGGGCACCGCGCCTTTACAATTTTCTCCCTTCTTCCATACATTTCCACAAACTCCCACTAACATAAACAAAAACAGTTCAAAAACAAATCAGAAACAGAAAGAAAAGAAACTAAGATCTCTAAAACATCTCAGAATCTAAATCAAAAAATACCAAACAAAACAAAGAATACAGAGAAATCCTACCCATTTTCTGACTTTCATATCTCCCTATCTCATTCTCGGATCAAAAATAGAACCAAAAATGGTATCTTCCTCATTCCTCTCTGTATTTCACTCAAAAACTCCCCTGCCCTTCACTTGTCTCCCCGTCCCTTCTTTTTCCTTCCTGCGCTCCTCTTCTTTTCCCTGCGTTGCCATCTCCTTTCTTCCCTCTCTCTCCTCTCGCCGCTGTCCTTTTCGTTCGCTGTCCTCTTTTCTATCCCAAATCACCTCTATATCCTCTTCTTTCTCCAACCTGATCCAGACGTCCCTTCCTTCCTTCCCTATCTTCCTTATCTCCTCTACTCGAATCTCTAGCCCCATCTTTTCCTCGAGCACCTCCAGCAGTCCCGCATTATCCTTTAACGCTCTCATCCTCCATCCTCGTACGGTGATGTTTCTTCTTCTCCATATTTTATCTTTCTCTTTCCATTCTTCCATCCTCGTCCGGGTCTTTTCCCCTCCTGCTCCCACTCCTCTTCGTCCTCCTCGCTCCCTCTGCTCTCTCTCCTCCCGTCACTCGGCTCCTGGCTCTTCTCTCCTCTCTCTCCACGTTCCTTCCTCGCCGCCGCTCCCTCTCGTTCTCCGCTGTCTCCCTTATCCTCCACGCCTCCCTTCCTTATCAGCTCTCACACCTCCTTTACCTCTCGCTTCTCTTCTTCCCTACTCCTGCTTCTCCCCTCTTCCGGTAGATGGCGCCTCTCCGATTAACCTTTATCTCCTCTTTTCTTCCTTGCCGACTCCTCTCCTTTCTCCCTACAATCTTTCTTATCCTCCTCGCTCACCTTCCTTATCAGCATTCCTTCTCCCTCCCTTGTCAGCTTTCCTCCTTCTCCCACCGTTGGCAGCACTTCCGCTTCTCTGTCCCCCTTCCACTCTTCCAATACTTCTCCCATCTTCTCCATTCTCCTTTGTATCATCTCCTCTCTCTCTGTTTTTTACCCTCCTCCTTCATTTTCTCCTCGATCTTCTTCTCCTATCCTTCCTCTCTTCCACGGGTCTCTCAATCTCCTCCCTCTCCATCACTCTAGCACGTGTCTCGAACTCCCTGTATTTCTTTTCAACTTCACCAACCGCCTCCCTTTCACTGCTTCAGTTAAATTTTATCCACGGATAAAGTAAACCGCCAACACTTTCACTTTCACTCCTCTTTTTCTTACTTTTTCCACTTTTCTACTGCACCACTCCACTTTTCTTTCCCGCTAACTCTCACCCGACTTCACACCTTCCCCATCTTACTGGAAGTCCCTCTTCAAGATGTATTGAATATACTTGATTTTATTTTCAAAACGCATTATAATTAAATGGAGCCGAGTTGGATATGAATGATTTGGATTATTAATTGAAAACATGTTTATTTAAAATGATCAATATTTGAATATTCAACTCCGAATTCATTTTTCTTATTAGATTGTATTATGCCATCGAAAATGTTAATTGAAATTGATGTGTATGCATTTCATTTTCGATCCGGCGATTTCGCAAAAAATCCTGGAAAAAGTCGGGAATTGGTCGGGAATTCCAAAATCATATTTTGCTAGATACCCTGGTACCACAAGTATACGCTGGAAGTGGCCTAGGAACAGTGTTTCGTCGTTCTGTGATGAATAATGATTTTTGATTCTGTACCACGAAGTGAGTTAGATGGAGTCCATTCTGCAGAGAATTGAAATGGAATAGATTCGAAATTTGGCCCCATGTGATTATACTATATATATTTTGTGTATTTTCTTTCCTTGCTCATGTATGAAAAATATCAAATACACATAATCAGATGGGGCAAAATTTCGGGTCTGCTCATATATGATCAGATTTGATGGAGTATGATCAGATCTCCATTTTTTTCCCAGATTTGGTATGTTTTGGCAATGATTCTCCCTCGGAATGCTTATATCCGATCGAATCCAAGCAAAAAACGGATCTAGTCAGGTCCAAAAATTTGGGCCCGGTTGGATCCGATCAGATCTAATCATTTTTTACCGGGAATATAGCATACTCGAAAAAAAGTGATCTGAGAATGCTTTATTTATGTATACATGGACTGCTTGACCTAAAGACGAAGTGTGTAACCAACCTATCAATTCAACCAACCCTAGGCAAACGCGGATGGATTCGGATGAAAATATGAGAATGGATACAAAAATAGGATCGAGACGGATAAAATTGGATTGCATTCATATTCGTTCCAATCTTATTTTTGTATCCATCTTCAAATTTTCATCCGAATTCACTCGAATCTATTCACATGTTGCACCAGGAAACAGGAATGATTGGTACTGCGTCAGATTCAAAACACAATCTACACAATTATTCGATGATTTAGATTAATTGATGCTGATGTATGAGCATCAATCAATTGTAACGAGAGCGTAAAAATTTCCAATTTTTCTCCTCTTATTTTTTTTCTTCTTTCTCCTCTTCTGCTCCTGATACCTTGCATCTATAATCCAACCCTTGAGCACCCACGCGAAGGAAGATCGAATTTCAACATCCGTGGGCTCAAACTGTACGGATAAAACAGGCCTCTTTGCTCTACTGTGATTCTTCCTTTCGAAGTAAGGTGAAGAAGTTCTCCTATATTCGATTCAAGCTTACACCTAACAACGAAGCGAAGAAAATAGCACGCTGACTTTTCTCTCTGTTATTCCTACTCAAGGCCCCTTTCACTGTAAGAGCGAAATATGCATCCTCGACTTTCACTGGAGCATCCCGAATCCTGCCAGAGATGTTTACGTCTGCATGCGATCAACTACCCATGAAAATTACAGTTAGAGAAAACTTCTTTGAATTGAAATGACGGGAAGTAGCGACTTCGAACCGAACAGATGCCACCTGCAGGGATATAAAAGTAAGCACTTGTTAATCCGAAGTAATCAAATCTCGTCAATACCCTTACTTTTATTGCCGCGGAAATTCATGTTAAAAGAAATGACCGAACATTGTCGTACAAGACAAACGGTGAAGTAGGGAATTAAAACTTGAAAACACGAGGGAATGAATGCACACAACGTGTAAAGAATTCATTCTCACATTAACCCTTAAACCGCAACCCTGCTCAAAATCACATCAACCGTAACCCCCGGTCTAACAGACCGCTATCACCTTCTTCTAGATATTCAAAGTTGTTAGAAGTGAAGAAAACATTTTTTAGATCTTCAGAAATGTCTACGAGGTAGGATAGTGGGCTTATGTACAGAACTTAGTGAGCAATTCTGTGCAGAGTGGGAATGAAATTTCAAACAATTTAACCAAAAAAGTTCGAATTACGAGCAAATACAATTTTGATAGCGGTCTGTGAGACCGGGGTAAGAGGGTTAATAAGCGTATGAAGAATGTATGAATTGCAGCTCTCCCTCTTTTCAGGAATAACAAATAATCTCTGCTCTCTAACACCCCCACATTATTAGAAATCTTCAACTTCCGACTGAAACACTGAAAACTTCGATTCATTTCGGAATATAAATTTTGATGAATAATGGCACTCCACTAATATTCCATCCAACAACCTCTATCATGTCTGTAAGACCTACCATGTCAATTCAAATTGAAAAGGGTCTCGAAACGGAACATTGGACCAAGGTAGGTTGAAGGTTAGCTGAGCGTTGGCTATCAAGCATCGCTGATATTGGAACAAACTCAACTTTTGAATGATTTCATATTTCCTACCAGGTTATAGGGCAACCGATATGACGATTGGCCCATGATTGGCTCAACATTGGCAACCAATGTTCATCCGATTTCGGACGATTGTTATATAAAAGTTCCGAAGCATCTTTCATGAGAGATATGGCACAACCATGGGTTTGGGATTGACAAATATTGATTTGTCGAACATTGGCAATCATGTGGCCCAATTCACAGCCATTGGTTGTTCAGGACTCATGTTAATAGCCACTATGCCTGTAATAATTACAGCAGCATGTGAGAGGCCCATAGTATGTATAATGACGATACATTGTGCCAGCGTTGGCTCAGCCTTGGATGAGGCCTGGTTGGGCTATGTTGTCTCTGCATTCTCTTTTTTTGTTCGTTCCTTCATTATCAACACCTTGTAACTTTTAAACGGTTGGTCTTGATAAGATGAGGTGTACAATATAACATGACAGTAATAAGTACGATATAATACTAATAATCGACTTTAATAACAAACTATAATAGATTCAACAAACAAGATGAACTTTAGTTCCCATATAGGATATGTGACATTGAAAAAACAAACCTGCTGAATCATAGCGAATATCAAACCGATTCATAGCACAGCCCCACAAAAAAAAGTGTCCACTCCGATGGACTTGACTAACATACACATATGGTTTTGGGGTCGCTGAACACGAATCTGGGGTCCGTTTGCTCCCATCAGGTAAAGGTCAAGGTCATTTCAAGGTCAAATTGGAGAAATTCGCTGAAGCAAAGATATCAACACGACCTTCATGTTTCTGGGGTCGCTGAACACGAATCTGGGGTCTGTTCGATCTTATCAAATCAAGGGCAAGGTCATACAAAGCTCATTTCAAGGTCAGATTGAAGAAATTTGCTGAGGTAGAGATATCAGCACAACTTATTTGTTTTCGGGGTCGCTGAACACGTACCCGGAGTCCGCTTGATCTCATCAGGTCATGGTCGATGCCATTCTGAGTTCAAATCAAGGGGATTCGCTGGAGGAGAGATATCACCATAGCTATATGTTTTTGAGGGCGATGAACGCGAATCAAGGGTCCTTGCAACTTCATTAGGTCGGGGTCAAGATCATTCCAAGGTCGAATAAAAAAACCACTACAATGGAGTAACGCAAGGTCTCTTAATCACTGCAGTCTGTGAGTCATCTGTGTCTGCAACCAGGGCACTTCTTCGCGGTGATGGTGGGCAAAAGAGCAGCCCGTTATTCGGCTGAGTCCCTGGATTACGGCATTCACGTTGACATAGCAGGCACAGAAAAGCCTCATATTACTATGCAGGGATTCGGAACCCCAGAATCGGCGGCTGATCAGGGTGTGAAAGCAGGCCCACAGGCGTCGTCATCATGCGACCGCAGTTCTTAAGTAGTGGGTAACTTGGCTACTTTGGAGTTCAATGTTACAAGAAGATCTGCTCGTGTAAACCTGGAAGTACGAACAGACTCATTGAATCTTGAATGTGATAAAAATCCTGATAACTTTTGTTACATCTGTAGTCGCCACGGAATACCAAAAAATCGGAGAAAGATTAATGGAAGAGTAAAAGTGTTATATGGGAAGGCTTTGAATCTGAAAATTGGAGACCTGAATGTCGATTGGATTCCTGAAAAAATATGTAGCTCATGTTCTTATATGCTCAGAAGTAGTGAAAACCAAGACACCAAATATATATAACGATCTGCGAATGATCGCTATTTCTGCATGACGAATCTGGTTGGCATCAATAGTAAGAACAAAATATCCATATGCCATCCAAATGTATCCAGTTTGATTGAACCCATTCATTCTTCTACACGTAATGAAGATAATGCAGTATGTATGGATGCAGATGAAGTCTTTGATGCATTTCAAATGGAGATTGTTATATGTTCAGAAGAAGATTGCGAGGAAGATACTTACAGCGAATCAGAACACGAAAATGTATCAGGTGCAGGCTTATTTAAAAACGCAGTAGAGTACCTCGCATCGTGGTTGAAAAAGTAATACTATTGACGCAAAAAAAGGAAAAACCAGTTTTTACCGCTACAGGGAAAAAAAGTATCGACAATTCTTCTCTCAAGACCTACAAAATTCACTAAATATAGTGAATTTGATTAGCTGATGGAATTAATTTAATTCAATTCGAATTGTCGAATTAATTGATTCAATGTTAATTCAATTAGTTAATAAAATTCATTCGTTATTCGTTACATCTTCCACCATACCCGCCACAAAATTCAATGAATCATGAATATTCGGAATTGTACTCTTTTGTAAAGCGATATAAAAACATTAAAACTGCAACTTTTCTAGAATAACTCGTAGAAAAACCATTAAATCCTCAATTTAATCATTCTTAACATCTTTGAATGATAAAATATTTATATTTAATTATTAATTCCCCTCATAAACAAATTTGTGTGAGATTGGGAAATATAGTAATTTTTACCAGTAGAATATGTGGATTACTCAGAAAAAGAGAGGGACTCCTGCTCCAGGGCCTGCTTCGACAAAATTTTATAGGAATTGGAGTCAGGACAAGCAAAGGTATTATCTATTCCTTATCGACTTATTATCTTATCCCTATCTGTTAGGAATGAATCAAAGCCTCCCCTCAATAGAATTCAGCCAGTTAAAATCCCTTGTGGATTATTGTATAAGGGTACCAATATTTGTTTCCCATGTAAAAACATTCAGTTCATCCCTTATTAGATTCACAATTTTTCCAACAAACCCAACAATATTTCCTCTCTCCAAAATCCACTCCAAGAGAATATACTGATGATGAAACTGACTGTTCTTGTTCCCTTCCTACATCCCCTCCTTTCATCATTTCCAGAATTCTATGTGGCTACGCTTACTTATCCGCATTTGCATTGGTCGAAATCATAATACAATTTATATATAGATCGAATCAACTACTGGGCAAACCCCAGAGAAATTCAATCCATCGAATGACCAAAGTTGTATGCATTGCAGGTTTCTATGAAATTGACTATCTCTCTCACTTCCTCTTTCTCTCAATGTTATTCATCCATATATTCCAATTCCCCGGGCCACCAGAAGCGTGAACTCGCGGGCCAACAGAATAGTAGTTCTCGGGCCATCAAAATCGTGGAATCTGTTGTTACCATTGATGAACTCAACTCGATAGCAATAAAATCTTTCTCATTACTATTTCCTCTTATTATTCAAATAATCATGCATGCCTAATGCTTGTAATACTAGTATAGAATATTGAAGAGGAAGCTTTGACTACTGGGCAAACTCCAGAGTGAATTTCCCTCCGAATATCAAATTCACTCCAAGAAATCATCTCGAGTAATCCTCAGAATAAACCTTATGTAGAAATCCTATTATATCCATATCTCCAAGGAGAAATTCAAACATTATCTAATGAATTTCTCCGATCTTCTCCTTGCCTAGTGATTTTTTCTCTGAAATCTCCTCTCTCTTTCTGAATGATGAATTGTTAGAATTTTCTATAGTTGATATTTCAATAATATGAAACCTACTAGAGTTAGGAAAAGAAGAACTTCAGGATAAAATAAAACAATTTATTTGGAGTCAAGGACCTTCAATTGACCTCTTATAATGAATATCCATTGGAAGCCTTTACTCGTGAACTCCCTAGTATCAAGAATAAGTTCACCCACATTTCAGCAAGAAAACGTAACATTTTTCATTCCACAATATCCTCTTCCCAGTCTTTGTCTGAGATTATTTTCCTCGCTAAAGAGGGAGTTCAAAGGGAGCATCGAACTTCGATTCGCTGTTTTCCTTCAACTATTCGTTCCTGATAGAAAAACTGAACAGTTTCACGTAACGTAACACATTAAAGGATGCATAGTTGACAAAAATTTTCATGGATTTTATTATGGCGAAGAAAAATATGAAAGTAAACAAGGAAACGATAGGAACGGATTGGAAAGCTCAGAAAATGCATGGAAAATGATTCAGAATCGATTTTCCATTATTTGTCCCTCCTCGTTTCTACGCGGTTTTGACATCTTCAATTGGTTCTTCTCCGTCTTTTTTTTCTTTTTTTTATATATCAAGAAACGTATATGCAAAATTTTCTTGTTTTTTTTCCATAACTTTCCCCTCTTTTCCCTCACTTTGTCCTCAAAGGATGGAAAAAACATGGAATTTCTGCATGTTCAGGAAATGGATAAGGAAAACTTTTGTACGGGTAATGAATCATAAAAACTAGCGTCTGACCGAAACTTTTGGCCGAGAGTGACTAAAATTGAAGTTTCTACCATTGATTTCGAAGAAAACTTGGAATTGGGGGTTGGAAATATAAAGTTGGAAATGTAGACAAGCTCCCTAATGCTGCAATTACATTGAAATGTGATCATAAATATGATAATTGCAGCATTAGGGAGCTTGTTTACACTCTCAACTTTATATTTCCAATCCCCAATTCCAATTTTTCTTCCAAATCAACGGTAAAAACTCCAATTTCAGCCACTTTTGGCCAAAAGTTTCGTTTGGACACTGATGAAAACAGATTCATAGGACTTAATGGGTTACATGAATATCCTGTTGCAAAATCCACAATGTTCCATAGTGAATGTTTCCAACATCCGTGCAAATTTCGCAAATTGTGCAAATTTCAATAAGACGAAACAGGATACACGTACACAAATTCTCACAGTTAGCGAAATTTGCACAAATATCGTAAGCATCCAGTAAGAACATTTTTTTATGAATTGCTTTGCGAATAGTAACGAATTCACTTTTCATCTTTCAAATGATCAAGTAGGTATTGGAAAACATTAGGGATTCGAAGGCATTCGAATCCAACATTTAAAATTGTTGAATTCAAGGAGATCCTATTGAAAAGTTCCGTTACTAATCCATTGAACTTGACTTTTTTTTGCAGAAATGAGAATAAGTCTGAAGGCAGAGAGCATAAGAGTTCTAAAAGAGTTCTACGTGAGTAAGTTGTATTCATTATGAACTCCTTTAGAAGTTCTGTGCCATTTGGGAAAATATTAGACTACTTAATTCGTTATTTTTCGAGAATAAGTGGAGTTGAGTTTACTTTTATATTCCCTTGAGGAGTGAAATGAGTGCTAGATATCTCAAAATATTCAAATTCAAATCGAAATTTATCGAAAATCTGTTATTTTTCAGAAACATTTATGACTTTTCAATACATTCAATTACTCTTGAAACAGTTCTGTAACTGGTGGATCTCTCTTAAATGAGGTGTACCATGAAAAAAATCCATAATATTCTGTTTCTGGCAAGGTCAGGGAAACTTGAAAATTAGGTTAGGGAAAGTCAGGGAGAGTCAGGGGAATTTTTCCAAGGAAACCTGTGGACATCCTAGATGTACAAATGGAATAGTTAGTTCATTATATTATCATATACGTGATATGCGCTTAATTCCTAGAGATCTTGAATTATTTGTTACTTTCGAGTGCACTTCTTCTTCTTCGTTAATTATTGGAGTCGGTTTTGTGTGCTGTAAATTGCATTTTTCAAACTTTTTTGAAGATAATGAATCAATTTTTTTTGTTCATTATCTCTTCTTCAACTAAGAATATGCTACTACAATTGGAAGTATTTTGACCTAATGAAAATTCCATCACCACAAAGATTATTCTTTTCAAACGGAGAGGAATACTTTCGATAGCATATATCGGAGGAGAAGTTGCATCAAAATCAGAGGAATACTCTTATTTTGATATTAATTCTTCTGGGCGCCTATATATCCATCCAAATATTTTTATCATCAATTAATTCTATCGCAGATATTCACTGTAAAGAGGGATTCAATTCGAATGATCATTTATCGAGGTGACATTATGAGCTGTAACTAAATCACTCCGACAATTCCGTTATTCATTACTAATTGTATATGGAATATGTATGATAAATATATAAATTGTATACAAAATTTATATTATTTTACATATATATTTTATATATCATGAGTAACTCATTCATTACTGGGTGTACTGCTAGCGACATCTTGTAGCAAATGACAATAAAAGGCTCACTTTCTACTGGTAGTGACATAGAGCTGCTCTGCACGGAGAGAAAAATGGTGGGCGAATCCGTGTTACCGCCTTCACGCAATCATTCTAACTAGTAATATAATAAAGAAGGTTTATCGCTCAAGAGAGATTGTACAGATCCAGGGAGCCAGGCCAAACTTATCATTGGATGTCAGCTTGAAGGCCGCATACAATTATAGATTATAGTCTGAGGTTCATTCGTACAATATAAATGATCTTATTCTCAATGATAATTTTACATAGTTAGAAAGTTTGAATATTGTTTTCTGGCCTCCTACCTCCTCGGTAAAGGATATATATATTCCTGTTCCAAGGATTGGCGAATCGGGCATGTTAATAAAAAATGCTCAAGTGTTTAATAAGTATTGATGTTGCAGATAGTACATGGAATCTTGGGGTTCAGTTTGTATATACTGGATGCTTCCGATTGCGAGAGCTCTTGGCCCTAGGGGCCATGATTCAGCCAATGGGAATCTAGTACTCTAACCCTAGGGGCTACCCCCTGCTTGCAATCGGAAGCATCCACTACTATTCAAGACGATTCTATTAGGTGTGCAAGTTGGAACTCGGCTTCAAGTCGGTTGCATGGAACAAAATATTTGAAAGTCAATCGAGTCGGTCGACCAAATGCTGGCATCACTGCTTGCACACCTAATAGTGTCATGTTTCCCTGCTAACCCTAGTTGCGCTATTAAACGCGTCATTTCAATCGGACATCTTAGTTTCAGATAAGGCACACCCGAAATATGAAGGTCCAGAGGAGTTTGAAAGAACGAGCAAGAGATGTTTCTTGCATAGTTTTCAGCCTCGAGTTGTGCTTCGAGTTCGTTGAATATGTCTGTGTATCTGTGTTCCCAGTAGTTAGGATTGCAATTTTCGCCTAGTTCTTCGTACAATTCTAAACCCAGTAAATCTCGGAATTGGTTCAACTAGTTATATTTTGAAGAAGCGGGTGAGGACCGTTGTAAACTATATAATCTATTCAGACACATTTTCGGCAACCTGAATCGATTCATTCGCATGATCTACAAGATTCGTTTATAAGCTAGTTTGAGAAGTCTAATTTCAATTTGATGGTTCCTACTGCTTTTTTCCTTCGTTGCTGTGGCCCATATAGAGTTGTCATCCTGGTTGAGATAGGGCTTCTTCTGAATATCCTTAGTATACCATGTTTCAGATAAACATATAATATCGGTATTGTCATTCATTATGTTGCGATCAAGGTTTCCGAATCCGTGGCAGTTCCAGAATAGAATCTCCAAGCAGTTCCTGTTTTGCACCTCCTCCTCATTCAGTTTTTTGAATTTTGTGAAGAGTTAGATGGACCTTGATTATCGCTGGCTCCTGAAAACTCTGGTAGTTTGGTGAATGTGTCATTCCTTGATTCCCAGGATATCCAAACACCATTGACTCGTATCCTCAATAAGAAGTAAAGTAATGGAGCCCTTCTTTTTTTCAGCTTTGATAAAATCTCTAATTTTCTTGTCAATTTGACGTTGTTTATAAGTTGAATCAGGACGAATGTATATATTGTTTTCTGTGAGTGATCGCTTATTCTTCAAAGCATCGATTTTTGAGGAAAGAGAGTGCATATAATTATATTTGAATTTTTTCTTGGTCTCCACATATTTTGGCTTTCCCCTTCATAGCAAGTTTTCCGTTGGAGAATTGATTCATCTCTTCCAATGTATTAATATTCCAAGTATGTAATATTCAGTCCAGTAATTATCAGATTATTGGCTTTTTCTCTTATTTCGTTTTCCTCAATCTACGTTTCCAATTGATACATTTCCTTATTTGGTATTTGTGCAGGTATGTGTTGAGGGGTAGTTATTCTGTGACCCAATTCCTCTACTATTTGTTCTATCTGGTTAATTTTTGTATATGATCGGTTGCTTCAAGTTTCAGATCCATTTCATCGAGTCTTTAATTCATTCCATCTACTGAATGATCCCATCTCTCATTATTCTTTACAATATCTGTTCTGAGCTGTTCGATTGCTTCCTGATTTGCATTTTTTGTTTCTATTGGTTCCGTTTTGAAATTTTGCCATTGTTCTTCCATTTCTCTGCGCATCTCTTGTGTTTCCAATAACAAACTTTGTCATAGCTGATTATCATTATTATGTTCATGATGTGCTATGTTGTTGTCTGTTAGCGCGCTAGGTGGTGTCTACTCATTCGTTCTATGGTTATTTGATTCCAACATTATCGGGCTATTTGAGTGAGCTATTGAGTTCGAAGATCTGACTATGAGATTACTTTTTTTGAGGGGATTTTGATTACTGTCTGGTAGAATATTTAATGGTTCTCTATTTCTTTTCTTCAAAAAGTCGTGTATAGAGCCTATTGAGTTCGATCTTAATTTAGTGTGTATATGTTTTGGAAACTTACTAAAGTATCTGAAGGTATGTTCTCTTTCTGTTTTTATCACAAGAGAAGTTACTAGGGGATCCTTCATTTGATAGAGGAGCGCCGAATTGATTATCGATTGTCGTATCTATTTCATTCGTCGCATTATTCTCTTGATCATTCGATGATCACATATTCGGCAAATTAGTGGTAATTTCTGATACCAGCCTAACTATATTGTAACCTGAATTTGAGTCAGACATCACAGATGTCAGTTATGTTTGCGCTGAGAATATGTCAGAATTCTCAAGACAATGATGACACGAAACACTGATGAGATTCACCAAATAAGAACCTTTCATTCACAAAAATCTGTATACAAATCGCATTATCAATACACCAGTTGAGAAATGACACCAGTTCACTTTACTTCTTGTTAAAAAGATGATAATCATACAACGATTCAAGCTCCAATTCGTCATTCATTCCAGAGAATGGAACAATACGTATTATGTGTTATTCAGCCATATTGGCATCCCCTCATTCTAACTAATAACTATGGAGCGATTGCAAACAACGCATGAGATTTTTCTATACGTTTGTTAGAATGATTGAGTGAAGGTGGCGTTGTCGCACATTCCTACGTGAGCAAAGAACCTCTAAAATCGCATGCTCTTATTCCACCAGAACCTCGCAAGGAATTGGTCCACTATTTTCCTCTCCGTATGAGGTTTGAATTGGACGTTGTAAGCTTCCGAGAGATGGAGGGAGAGAGAAAAGTCTTCGTTCTGCTTTTTGAGTGAATCGAAAGAAAGGTAAATACAAATAAGGTGTCCTGTCGTCATTGGGTGTTCTGGGCTGGACAACTTCCGTCCTCCCCCTCACCATTTTCTATCTTCCGCTTTCAGTTCTTTTCGTTCGTGTCTTATTTTCTAGTGAAATTGACAAATGAACAGTTTTCAACTCACTAGTGATGTTAAGCGATACACGTGATTGTTGATTGATACGTTCTTGCAATATGGCCTTCTCCCCTCCATTTTCGTAATTCTGCCAATCTTCCTTGATATAATTATACAATATAGCCATCTGCAACAACAAAATTTCAAATATCCACGTATTCCAAGAGAAGTTTGTTTCAGCACTTTCTGACTGTTCACAGAACCTCGATTGAATTTGATTATGAACGATTCTGTTCGAGTCTAAGCTGAGAAGTAAATCACATCGAGTTGATGAAGTGTTACTTCGTTGTATCATATACGTACTTTCCGTCTATTGATATATCCATTGGTATAATAAAGAGAAGAAAACCCAAGTAATGTACAATTAGCAAACAAATCCATCACAGCAGTTGTCTCCAATCCCGAATTATATAGATAGATAAACTGAAATCGATCTCTCATAAAATTTGTTCTCGAAATAGATATATGTGTTGTGATGTTGGATTGATTACATGACCGCAAATTCCCATGAGCGTGGTATACAGGAACACAACATAGCGTATAAGAATTCGGCTCGATTCGTGATGCCAGTGAGGTGAAATGGATGTTATACGTTTGTATATTTTGAAATGTTCATCCTCTTCCAAACTGATCATGATCCACAATAAGTAGTCTCCTCAAATGTGAAATTGATACTGAACTCATGAAAGAACCCCTATATACCTCAATGTTCTCAGATTTGTTTATCGTTGCTTTTCTGCAGTAAATTTCTGTAGGAAACAAATCAATATCATGTTGTTTTAGATGAATTGGAATTTTATGGACGTCCAATAAACCTTCAAATGTCCATAGCAACATTCAAGGTGTAACGAACGTTTGTTCAACGTTGCTGCTTTCTTGGGGAACTGTCCATACTGTCGCTTCGGAATATAGTAGAAATGTTGAAACAATTTTCCACACGATTTCAGTACAAGGTTCTGGTGTGCTTGAGAGGAGGGCAAGGTGACCTGTAGTCAGCGCCGGATCTAGCGAATTCTCTTTCTCTTTCTCTCTCTCTCTCTCTCTCTCTCTCTCTCTCCGTCCATTCAAACGTGCAGGTGAGTAACAGATCGGGAGCGGGGCGAACTACTCCTCTTCTGATCCTTCATTGACCTCCGCGTTCGAATGGACAGAGAGAAAGACAGATAATTCGTCAGATCCGACGCTCCTGGGAGCATCAGAATGCTTTCAAGATGGTGGGGTTGGAGTTCGTGTACGGAGGCTTGATGACAACTGATTCAATACATCAAAGCTATGGTGCTCTCAGATTTGACATGAGAACCTCACTCAAGTAGACGCACCAATGCTGTGAAATGGCACAGGATATGATTCTGTGCGTAATGTCATATGCTTTCTCCATCGTTCCATTCCAGTTCTGCTTCAGAGCAACGAGGAGAGCATACTAGGCTGCGCTCGAGATCTCCAAAAGCACACAAACCTTCAGGAACGTTGATTGAACATTTCCAAACGTCCAAGAACATTCAATGAATGTTCCTGAAAGTTCATGTTCTCTTGAGGATGGGATGCTTGCTGTGGTTTTATATTTCTTCTTCAACTCATGGTGACTTAATTCAACGTTCATGACAACTCTGCCCAATCAAACGCATATACTTTGGTGAACTGCTCTTGATTTGGATCTTGATGATTCAATGAGTTTAAGTGAGTTTTTTTATTGGAGAACTTTCTCAAATTCAATCAGATTCCATGAAGAATTCTTGAACTGGTTTCAATCAGAAAATTTTATGAGATCCAATGGAATTGAGCAGGGTTTTCCCAACCAGAAGCTATGTGCTGACCGTTGAGGTTGGGGGATTTTCGTACAGGGTACACCTCTGTTGCCAACTAGAGGTTCTTGTTTTTTTTTCTGAATGGTTATCTTGATTAATGAGGGAACGTGATTGATCGATTCTGTTAGATCCAGAGGTTTACTAGCAAAAGTGAGGGGCATTATGATTCGTCGACCAAATTTTATGGGTTTATTCTTCAGAGCAGAGCAACCTCCTTCTTCTCCTCCCCCCTTTGTTCACACTCACCCACTCCTCCAAATTTGGTTGGATCCTCACCTTTGAGATTGCGGGATTCAAACCCAGTCATTCCATCACGTACCTACGCTTCAGTGACCTGAACCATACGAACAGTTTGGTTCCAATACTTATAATTTTGAATTTGACGTAGTGAAATATAATATCAGGAGTGTACATTTTCAGAGTAGAAATGATCTTTTGAATAAACTGTTATTACATAAACAAATAACGGATAAGTTGATTGTACCCAGTTAGGAATATCAAAGTTGAATAAATTTAGTGAAACATATTTAAAAATCAATTTCATATTCCAGTGATCGTAAGTGTCTCGTGAATACCATATATTATTTTAGAACTATTTCTATTCCACCGTCATTGAACACTCAATTATCAATAAGTGCCTAAGAGAGTTTTATGAATTCACTTGAAGACTGTACATGAAATTCACTGTAAGAAGTTGAATAATTTGCGAAGTATTGTGACTCAGAAGGTAATTCTAGCCCCCCTGCACAAAAATCCCATTGAAATCGATGGGAACCGATTCAAATTTAATGGGTTTGAATGCGACCCATGAGAACTACTTCGGTGCCCATTCAAAATGAATAAGACTGAATGGGAAATATTGTATCGATAGGATTCAATTAGTGATAGCCCATTGGAAATGTGAGGGGTTTTATCGATTTTAATGAAAGCATGGTAGCGAATAGACAGCAATAGCACTTTCACGAATGGCTCTTATGAAAATGAATTGGAGAGTTCCGTTGAATGGGATTGAATGAGGAATTCCCATTCGAATCTGTTGCAGCTCTCCACTTTAATTCCGAATGGGTTTTGATGGGAGATTTCTGGAATCAAATTCTATGGGCGGGAATAGGATGTTTCTAAAATGTAAATAATGGACAAGTTCCTTTGAGAAATATCCAACTCGGATTACTGCTCGTTTCCAGAGAATGTCCAATGATTGGCCATGGAAAGTTTCCCATATCAGCTTCTATGTGAATAAATGAGGAGATTCCACAAAATGAGCGTTGAATGACTTTGTATAAGAAATTCCCATTCGAATCTAACACATTCTCCCACACTGATTTTGAATAGGTTCCTATTAGTGTTCACTAAACATCGACGATAATAACATCGCCTGACATCGATGTTTTACATTGTTCAACGATGTAACATCGACCTGGTTGAAGTTCCAATGTTTTTTGTAAGAAACATTGAAACATCAAGACATCAAATAAGAACAATTGAATGGGATTATGCTGAATTTGAAATGGCGCTAGATCCCAAAATTTTTATTGGTAAAATAACAACCAATCAGGTTCTAGCAGCATCGATGTTCGCGATGTTAAACATCGATGCCCGTTTATTGGATGACACATCGATGTGCCATCGATGTTTAGTGAACACTAGTTCCTATGGGAAATTCCTAAAACTAAATTTCATGAACAGGAATAGGTTGTTCCTGGAATGTATGTAATGAACAAGGTCCTTTGGAAAGAATCAATTAGGTTGCACATTCATCCTGAATGAATACTGTTTAATGGGATGTCAATGGGAAGTTCCCCACATCTATTCCTATGCGATGGAGTGGGGGCATTGTAAAAGACGAACATCGAATGAGATCAAATTGGAAATTTCCATGACACAAATCTGATTTGATCCAATTGATGAATTGGATAGGTTTGGATGGGATTTTTTCTGTAAGGAACAAAGATGGGCAACTTCTAATTGGCACCGATTGAACATTCATTTAGAACGGACAGCAAATTCAAGGAATTGTTTTTGCCAGAAACTTGTTCATCACTTATATTCTAGGAACAAACCATTTCTACCCGCAAAATTCGATTTTAGACATTTTCAAACGAAACCTATTCAGAGAGCATATGGGAGGCTGCGGTTGATTCGGATGGAGATTCCCCATACAAACCCATTCAATGTGTATTTTTATGGAATTTTCTCATTCATTTCGATAGGAGCCAACCCCTGGTTGAAAGAATCCATTGAATCTGACAAATGAGACTCCATGAAATTTGGCCAGAACATTCTTCGAGAGTCGATTAGACTAAGCGAGATTCAACCAGATTCACATTCAAACAATTCATTCTCCTGACCAAATCTCATGGAGAAATCGCCGTATGGGGTTTGGTCAGGACAATGTGTAAGATTCAACATGATTTAGTGAGATTTGGCGAGAATAAACGGATTCTTTCAACCAGGGATACGGAAAACTTCCTATTGTCTCCCATTACACATCCGTTGGACACCAACAATAATCACAATTGGATATCTTTGAAAGGAACTTATTCATCATCTACATTCTAGGAACAACCTATTCCTGCCCATATGATTCGATGTCAAAAATTTATCATTTAAACTTATTCAGAATCACTATGGAAGACTGCGACACATTCAAATGAGAATTCCTTATACAAACTCATTCAACACTGATCTCGTGAAATTTTCCTATTCATCCTTGTCAGACCAAATGGGAAATTTCCTAATGCTGCCTATGAACTATTCGCTGGGAACAAACAGTCATTGAAACTGATTACTTCCCAGAGGGACTCATCCATCCCCTATATTCCAGAAACAACCTATTCCTGCCCATATAATTCGGTTCTAGAAATTTCCCATTGAAAACCATTTAACATGCATCTTGTAGAATTTCCCCATTCATTCTGATGGGAGTTGATATAGGAAACTTCCTGTCGACACTAATTCTCTACCATGCTTTTATTAATATCGATAAAAGCTCTCATATTTCCAATGGGCTATGACCAATTGAATCCCATCACTATAGCCCTTTCCATGAGAAAGTCATTTGAACTACATTGGTAGGAAGCGTACCACGGTATCAAGCAAGAAGTTGTGCCAGATCGATCTTCTAGGTTGAGCAACAATTACTACGGTAAAATGTTGGATGGGTGATTACCACACTGATAACACCTCATGTATTGTTTGGGTTTCTTTCAGCAATGACTCATCATATGGAATAGTTGAATCTATGATATATGCGTTTGTTTAATTGATATAGATTCCGTATATATTGTATCCCTAGTAGAAATTTCGAACGGGAAAATACGAGGGCCTAGTAAGGCATGCCTCATTCCCTATCAGGTTTCGTTACGGTTTCCCCATTTTACTCGATTTTATGGAAATCTTATCCGAACCCTATTGTACCCTTACGTTACAACCCTATTTGGATCCTATTAGGGGAGTCAGGTGAGGCCCTCGTAAGAGCCTGGTAAGATTTCCCTTATTCACGGTTTCCGGATTCCAACCAGATAAGGACCTGATTAAAAATAGGGAATGCCTGATTGAATTCCTAATAGGGATTATGAATCGTACATGGGTTGTTGACAACCAATCACGATGTTGACAAAAATTTTTTTAGAACATTTTTCTGTCTTTTCTCATCGGATTCTCCATTGATTCCAATTGATGCTTCAAGTAAGTCTGAATCGAATTTTTCTAAATATCAAACATAATTCACTACCATTCGATTTTTTTGGATGAGAATGAATGGAAATGCTCAACCAGTTCAGACTGTATCATTCTCATCCATTCTCATTGCTCAATTCTCAGAAAATTCTAATGAATACCCATTATTTTATATCATTGTTCCTTAAGAAAAATCCTATCGATTCCCGTTGGAAACCCTAATGAGGAATCCTCTCATCAATCAGACATTTTTAATGCAGAAACTCGATTCCTTCCTATTTGATTTCTTTTTAAATGGGAATGAATGGGTAGTTTCAGAACCAGGGACGGGCATCACAAGGTTACAAATTGCACTTTCTACAGAATTCTGATTCTCTTGGTATCTATGTGAATTGATCAAGCTCTTGATTTGTGAATGGATTGATCTCATCTGTAATTTGATTGTGATAACAGGTATGTTTAAAGTTTTCATCATATCCCGTAGGATAGTTTTCCTTGTTCATTTCCATTATCTTACCAAATTCCCATCCGATTCTCCATGTTTTGAGTGAAAATGGGTAAAAGAATAAGGAAATTTGGCATGGACGAGGAAAACTTTCCATTTATTTCCAACCCAAAAACTGTCGAAAACTCATCTTCTCGAACATATCTTCGCAAAGTCTTTCCAGAAGATATCTTTCAAAAACTTATAAAAAACGTCTTCAAGAAATCCTGCATGGTTGTCTTGGAAATATCTTGAATCAAGATATCTTCTGGAACTCTTTCACAAGATGTCTTTCCAGTACTTCCGAAAGATATATTTGATAACTCGTCAAGAATGCTCTTGGAGATCTGTGAATCCAGTATTCTTTTAGATACCTTCAGAACTGCAGTGTTAGTTGGGACTGTATGCCAATTCGGCATTTCTAGGTCTTTATTAGTGACATTGTCAAAGTATGAAGCAATATGGAAATTTATTATTTTGCAATCATAATACTTGTGGAGCGAACATAATGTTTGTTAGTTAAAAATTTTCTGTAGGCCACCGAGAAAAGGAAGCCTTGTCAAAGAAAAATTCATGAACAGCACACCTGTAGAAATTGCTTCCCCAAGAGAACACAGACCTTCCAGATTAAATTTAAGTCCATTGTACGTAAATTCATGTTCATGGGATGTCCGATAGACCTTCGAATGGACGTTGAATAGACCTCCATTGGACGACCTCCATGTTCTCTTAGGGTTGTAATGGAGCACATTTGAAGTCTCTGTCATTATCAACAGTGAACTCTCCATCACCATGAAGACATGAAAGAACAACTAAAATAGATTCAATATGTCCACATGAAACTCTTTTGAAACCAATAATGTCAGACCAAGTTTGTCGAGTCGATGTAACTGATTTCGAACGTGAGGATTTGGCAATGGATATAATGATTAAAAGTGATGAACAGCTGGATACTTTGACTGGTATCCCCTCTTTCCAATCACTTCCCAGCCAGCAAAGTGCTTCCAAATTCACGTTTCCGCTACTAGCAGTGCTAGTGGTAGCAACGTAGTAGCTTTTCCATTACCGTGAGACTGCATGCTACCATAATATATATATGATTCAATTTATAACGTAGCACTACCTCAGCGCTACCAGTATTATCAGGAAGCGCTAGCAAATAGTGCTCCTAGTAAAAATACTACCAAGTCGCTCCTATTGCCATACATAAATGAAGTCATGTATGTACAGAAGATTTTTAACTGTATAAGTGAATAGTAGCACCACTGCCGGAAGCGCTGCCTTGATTTTGTTGGCTGGGTCGCAACTATCGAAAAATGTCTTGTCAAGTTGGAAAACACCCGTTTCCCAAGTGTCAAATATTCTATTGCTGCTTGTCACTGTGTTGTACTCAATTTTATGGTTCTGAAAATTAATTTGATGTATGCAACCACAGCAGTGTCTTGCAGACGACTGCAACATCTGTAAAATCCTATTTCACAACAATTCTGTCAAAATTGAGCGAAATTTTCGGGATCCCGATTGAAATCAAGTCAATTGGACAAAATTTGGTTGAATCATGCTGTCAACCAGGTCAAAAAACACGATTTCGAGAAAAACACGTTTGAAGTTCTAAAAGGAGGAAATCGAGTGATGCAAACTGGATGAAAATGTGAAACACATTTCCATAAACACGATATATATATATATATACATACGTACGGGGTGTTTCAGAATTCACTGAAAAAACTACACAGGCGTCATTCTGCAGCCAAAATGCAATAATTTCCCGTTTGAAAAAAAATTTCCGACGCTTAGTCCTCGAGATGGCGCATTTTTAGATTTTTTTTCAAACCCAAATCATCCAACAGCATTATGTGCTACGTACTGGAGCTTGATACCATTCGCTAAGTTGGAAAACGGCGGATCTCTGGAAAAAAATTGAACTATTCTATCATTTTTTGTTCCAAAGCTACAGCGATTTGAAGTTGCTGAGTTCTGATTGGCTGAGAGCTCAAAAATTTCAAATCGCTGTAGCTTTGGAACAAAGAATGATAGGATAGTTCAATTTTTTTTCCAGAGATCCACTGTTTTCCAACTTAGCGAATGGTATCAAGCTCCAGTACGTAGCACATAATGCTGTTGGATGATTTGGGTTTGAAAAAAAATCTAAAAATGCGCCATCTCGAGGACTAAGCGTCGGAAATTTTTTTTCAAACGGGAAATTATTGCATTTTGGCTTGCAGAATGACGCCTGTGTAGTTTTTTCAGTGAATTCTGAAACACCCCGTATATATTCCCAGATTAAGGACCATGGAGCATCAGAAAACGGATGAAATTTCGCTATGTAATTTTTAAGCAACAAAGGAATGATCACAAATTTTCAATATGCAGTGATGAAGTGCACTGCTAGGATTACGTTCTGAATATAAATCCAAAGTCCAAAAGATATTCCTGAATGTGAGAAAACAAGTTATAAAAATTGTTAACATTTATAAGTTAATTTGTTTACAATCGTTTGTATAATTTTGAGGAATCATTCGGAGTTCTAATTCCATATTCATAGCTCAATTTCAACCATTTACTTTATGATTGCAAATTTGAAATTTGTGTCCATTACTTAATTGTTCAGGAAGTACGTAGGAAAATTTCGTCCGTTCCTGCAAGGACTCCATGGTCCTTGAAAATTGATTTTCTTCCACATCCTCGTAACCCCTCAATGGAATTTCTTAACCAGAGTAATCGAAGCACATTTCTGACGCATACCTGGACTCATCCAACCATCGCAAACTCAAAGATTACTATTGAACGTATCAATGCAATTGATGGAAAAAATGTGCACAATGAATGCTCGGTAGCCAAATAATTTTCTGATGACCTTGATGAAGCTGAAGCTGGCAAACGTGAATTAAACAGACCGCGTTTATAAACTGAGGTGATGTGGATTTGAATTTTTTCAAAAATTACGTTTTAACAATCTCATTGGCGTCAGTTTCATCATCCTGCAACAATGCTACGATGAACTAGAGTGCAAGTCTGCTGGCTCAAATTTGCTAGTTTCAGTTTAATATGATCCCAGGGGGAAATTTGACGATTCCAAAACATAATCTAGGTTATGAATGATTATGCCAGATTAATAGTTTCATTAAGAATATTGATGAAGTATTACCTGATATGATTGCCCTATCTCCTGAGAGAGCAACTGAATTCAAATACTATTCAGTGACATGGAAAACCATGAAAATTCTGCAAATTTATGAAAATGAACAGGAAAAATTTTTCTACGGGGATCCAGCGTACACCAGCGCATTTCCGTACTGGAATGCGTATCCATCAGATAAAATACAAAATCATACAAAAATGGGGTTGGGCGAATAATCAAGTTTGATTACTTTCCATATACGAACAGGCAAGATTTCGAGTCATGCATTTTTCAAAATCTTGATACGTCAAGAAATCACATAATACAAACCACAGGCGTCGGCATTTTCAGAAAATATGTACAACTTCAAAGCTTACCATGTTGCGAGGGAGTTTATATATTTATTCACATGTTTCTATTCGATTGATACATATTTTCAAGTCATCAGTGAAGAAAATAGACAGACGTGTTCGTTGATGGATGAATTCTCGTATTATGGTTTCTCCCTCTTCATTCTCGTGACTTTTCAGATCTTCTCTCATGAAAATATATAGTATCGCCGTCTGCAATGATAAAATTCCAAGTCCTGTTCAAAATACCAAATGATATCCATTAGAAAAGTATTTTTCTGGGATATATGCAACTTTTTCCTACACAATACTGTTGAGAACTGATGAGTTTTTCAATAATTTCTATCTGATATGCCAAATCTGCACATCCAACTCTAGACTGATGCAAACTTCCCAATAAAATGTAGCTGGATGTGGTGATTTTGAATATCAGATGAAAATTGTTAAGAAGTTGGTCAACCCTGAAATTCCATTTCACAAAAAGAAACCCTACCGATTCCAGCGAAATGTTTCTAATGAATTCTATCCCCCTTTTTGAGCACAAAGTGTTCTCGTATTCTAGAAGGAGTTTGCCCCTGCAGTTTTTTAATTTTCTTGAATTCCCAGTAAAATTCAATGGCAGTTGAGATGAGTTCATTTGAGTCCCAATAAAAAACAAAAATAGGACACATCCAATTGAACACAGTCCCATAAAATCGTGTCATGTACTCACGTTCTCTTTGTTGATGCAATTCTTAGGGTAATTCACGAGAGGGATTACAGCCGGGATGATGTTAGGTGTCATATCGATTATGACACTCGTTTCTCAGTCTTTATGATACATGTGACCTCCAGAAAAATTCATCAGATGACAAGTTTCGTTGAAATATCCATACGCGATGAGATGTTCGATTTGGAACATGGGCAGAAATTTATATGATAGTGGTATACAGAAATACCACCGGAGAGAAGTCAGTCTCTCCCTCTGAACTGATCGTCATACCGTGATAAACACTCTTTACGGATGTCGAATTGAAACTGAACTCTTGAAAACATATCTATAGCCCTTGTGTCCTTAGTCTCTATCTCCACCACAACCTAGCGTGGAACTTAGGGTTTGCATTCATTATAATTTCATCAACCCTGATATATACTGGGAGAGTTTTTTGTTCAGAGGTTGTTTTTGTGATCCCACGAGAGGGGGAACATTCTTCATTATAGTGTCATTTTATTCGTTCGAATATTCGTATCCCCTAAGTATCAACGGTTCTTTTTGACAAGGAGAATAAAAATCTTCCTTAATCTCCAGGGAATCACACTGGCCGTAGGAATGATATTTGAAAATACTGTGGTGGTAATATTGTATATTCCTTCCTTCACCATCCATTTGTATTCTATTTACTTCAACAGAGTTGCGTTATGGTAATCTTCATACTAACGCTTGGCAATTGCGATGTGCAAACGATTTTTCATAAGATCCAGGTATAAGGTTCCCAAGTATCCATGAATAGCCTTGTGAGATGTCTTTGAGCAGCAGAATATTCGTAAGATCGGAAAACTCGAATTTGTATATGTAAAATTGATGACAACTGATTCGATATATTGAAATTATCATTGAATGGTGACGTACATTCATTTGTACACTGTCACCCACGATGATTTCAATCGTGACTTGATGTTTTTTTCAGCACAGTATTTTCGTGAGAATTGTAAGAAATTATTTCCCCTAAACTTCAAGTTCTCCAGAACAAAATATAGAAGGAGTCTATAAAAGAGTAATGTTTCTTCCAAAGAATGACATTGATTTATCTTAGAAGTGTCTACACATATGTTGAATCCATCACTTACTGTGTCTCCTATTTCCTCATTCTTATCATTCATTATGTCGTTTCTCATATGCCTGAACAATCATCGGATATTATTAATTTTTGAAAAAAAATTGTGATTCATAATTCAAAACATTTTTTCAATCCATTGGAATCAATTCGGAATTCAGTGGATAATATGGGGAACTCAATGTATTGACAAACCATCACTCGGGTTGGATATCCGAAAAATGCATTCATTGAATGTTCCTCTCCTTTATATTGTATGGTCTCCACCAATCTGTCAGTTCCCCGTGGGGCGTGATGAGCAACACTAATAATCAGGTTGAGAGACACTGATTATGTCTCAGCCACTCCACGCATCATCATACTCAAACGTTTTACATAGATGAGGTTTCAAAGTTCATATACAAATTCAGGTGCCCGCTCAGGCACCCACAGGACTATCGTCCGAATCTATCAGAACCCACAAGACTTCTCGGGTTCTTGTGCGGGATCACTCGAGTTCCCGTGTACCCCGAGTGGTTTTGGGTGATAGCTCGTGGAGTTCCGTGAATCCTGGGTGGAGACTTGAGTCATGTCAAACGAGAACATTGATCCATATGCGAATTGGGTGAAATCTTGCCATCATCTTGCAGAAATTTCCGACTGAGAACACATGATGAAATCCCTAGGACCTTTTTTGGTAGAACTGTCATTAGAAACGAATGAAACTTCCAGTCATATCATCATCACTAACACAATAACTCCTGAAATATTTTCAGATTATTCTTTCATTGTTCGTAGTGTGTGAACGGGTCTGGGCCGTCATAACAAACTCCACCACTAGGCCCGTCTGGTGCCGATGCACCTATGCAGATAAGGTGATATAATCTGTCTGAGGTGAGATGCAGGTGGTTAGTAGGCGGCAGGTAGAACAGTTGTATGATAATTCAAAGGGTTGAGGAAAGAGGAGGTGGTAGGTGGTAGGTTTTTCAGGGTTGTAATGTACAGATATTTCCACCTCTCCCCAACACATGAGATTTTCCCCACACAACGTGTACGTACAAGATAGAAGTTCGGAAGAGACCAAAAGAGATCGATACGTTCCGGAGATGATAAGGAAAGAGACGAAGCTGAGTATTACAGAGAACTATGGCTACAATATGTATCGTCCAACTATACATATACTTGATGAAGAAACAAAATATATTTCCTCGCTCTCTTTTGACCGTTATCCGTTCAACACGTCTCTGTACTTACATTGAGCCTCCAATCCCTACGAGTGTACCAGGTGTGTAAGTATGAAACCGGAATTTTCCCATAGGTGGCACTGGATGTCGATGCAGTTACCGACACTTCACGTCAGCGGTGTCTTGTTATTGTATTGATATCCGACAAAGATTTCCAACTCACAATAACACGAGTTTCATTCAGTAGAATTGGTTTATTAGAGATAAACATGTCGAGTTTTGTGCCAACGAATTACGATTTGCGGACAGCACTACTTTTCTGTTTTCATCTGAAGAAAACCGCAACCGAATCGTATCGAATGCTTGTGAAGGCGTTTGGTGAGCATGCTCTCGGTGAAACACAGTGTTTCGAGTGGTTCAAACGGTTCAAAAGTGGTGATTTTGACGTCAGGAACGAAGAACGTGGAAGACCACCAAAAAAGTTTGAAGACGCTGACCTGCAAGCCTTGTTGGACGAAGACGACGCTCAAACACAACAACAACTGGCGGATCAGTTGAAGGTGACCCAAGAAGCCATATCCCTTCGGTTGAAAGCCATGGGGAAGATACAAAAGGTGGGGAAATGGGTTCCACATGAACTCAACGAAAGACAGCAGGAAACCCGCAAGACATCATGCGAAATGCTGCTTGCCAGGTTCCAAAGAAAGTCATTTCTCCATCGAATTGTGACTGGGGATGAAAAGTGGATATATTTCGAGAATCCTAAGCACAAAAAGTCATGAGTTACTCCGGGTGAACCATCAACATCGACGGCAAGACCAAACTGCTACGGACGAAAGACAATGCTGTGTGTTTGGTGGGATCAGAAGGGCGTAATCTACTCCGAGCTGCTGAAACCTGGGGAAACTGTCAATACTCAACGCTACCGACAACAAATGATCGATTTGGATCGAGTTTTGCGTGAAAAACGACCAGAATACCAACAAAGTCAACACAAGGTGATTTCGCTGCATGACAGAGCACCAGCGCACAAAGCAAAACAGGTCCAGGAAACGATAGAGTCGTTCCGTTGGGAGATTCTTCAGCACGCGCCTTACTCACCGGACCCTGCCCCATCCGATTACTACTTGTTTGCATCGATGGGACACGCACTTGCTGAGCAGCGCTTTACTTCTTACGAAGATGTACGAAAATGGCTCGATGACTGGTTTGCCTCAAAAGAGCAACAGTTCTTTTGGCGCGGAATCCACAAATTGCCAGAAAGATGGAAAAAATCTATAGATAGCGACGGATAATACTCTGAATAAGTTACTTTGTATCATATCATTACAATAAACGTGTTTTTTCTGTACAAAAATTCCGGTTTCATACTTACACACCTGGTAAGATCGCTTGGTGGAACTCAAAGTGTCCGATGTATCAATACAGTCTTCGTACCAGCATCGAGTGTAGACATGATGACATTCGAAGGATTTCAATTGAAGAATGGAAGAGGATGATGCAAGAGGAGATGAACTCAAATGTATGAATGAAATCACAAATTCATTGTTTCTATTTGAGGATAATGAAAAAAAATGATGAAGTAGAGTTTGCTAATAAAATTCCGAATTTATTCTTTCTCATTTCAAGGATTCAGGTAGAAGAGACAGAAGTGAGTATTTCAAAGAATGAATTTTCCACACAACATGTTAGATTGCACAATACAATATTATTTATTTCAATGTCCATTACAAATTTTTTGTTTACAATAATTATTGAACAATGCTTACCACAATCATAGAGCGTGATTTATGTATTTTATAGCGCAAGGGAGAAGGAAAATGATTCCATAACATTATCTGGCTTTTCATCGAATGAGAAATTGAATCTCGCAAATGAAGACTACATATAACAACATATACAAGATATGATCTCACAGTAAGAATCGCTCAAAAAATTGTCACTCAACATGGATCTTTCCACATTTCCTTCAATGTTTTCACCATATATACGGAATACTTGTTGAATTAAGATTCCATCAAGGAAACGATTTGGTAATCTCGAAAGAAGTTCTCCTTGCAACTGTAACGAACACTCATTGAGACCCCCTCAAATCCTTCCTCAATATACTAAACGGCGAATAACACATTGACATGAATCCTCCAAGTTCTCAAATGTCACTGTTCGCATAGTGATTGAATATACTTCTCTGTTTTTTCACACCATCATCGCCGAGTTCATTCCCGAATGATAGCAAAGTCTTGTCCGTGGCAGACTTGTACTCGTAATCGTATCCAAAGACCATCGTGGGTTTGGAAAGAATCGATAGTGATGATTGCAGGTGGTGGATTTTTTCTTCCTGATTTCTTATTTCTAAAATGATTTTCGATGGTTGGAAAATGATTGTAGACCCTCAGGAAATTTCTCCTCGTTCATGCCAAATTTCCTCGTTCTTTTCCCTATTTTTTCCTTGCCACATGAAAAAAACATGGGTATTTGGCGAGTTTATGGAAATGAATATGGGAAACTTTCCTACGGGGAGTGCTTTCCAATTACGCAAATCAAAATGTATACCTTTGGATGTCTCTGCTTGCAGTTGTTTACACGGAATAACGTTTCCTCACAATGCAACACCAGTTCTTGAACAATTTCCTGTGCCTGTCTCATTGAAATTGTAGACCGATGATGGATCCATGTAGCTGTGACGATGATGATGATGATGATGATGATTCTCTCTCACGCACATTCCGTCTGATTCCATCGAATTCTAGATGTTGGTCACAAGTTGATTTGATAAAATCGATTTTCCATTTGTGTTGACGTTGGTACTTTCCACGTTAAGGCTATTATTTCACACTTGGAAAAAACTGACAAAATTGGACAATGCTATATGACTTCGAAATTTTCTCACGAAAGATGTTTCGTCTACTGTTACTTTCCAAGCCATGTCACGCTTTTTATATTTTCCGAGGTAGATAAGAACATCTGAGATAGTTAATGGTGTCTTACAGGATATACATTCTGTCAAAAAAGTACCGGGAATTGATCGTTTAAAAAGTACGGCTAACGGGTTTGTCAACATCCCTTTTGTTGTTAAGTTGGTACATTCGTCCTGTATATTGACGCGGAGTTCGACTGTCATTCGTCATTTGGTTTGTTTATTTCGAAATATAACCTATACTCCAAAGTATATATTTGTATATATTGATTCTTTCATATTTGTCATATATTTATTCTCATATATTTTTTTCTTCTTCGAGTATATGAATATCATTTTTCATTCTTTTGAACGTTAGTGGTGATTTGATAATCGAATGTCATAAATATCACACTGAGAGGAGAGTTTGTGACGAAGAAGGTCTAATCATTATGAACAAACCATGTTTGAGTCAAATAAGATTCGATAATATTGACAAAACCTCTGTTGATTGAAATGAATTTGGAATGCCCTTCTCTCAGTGCAATTACACAGTAGAAGACACTTATCTTCATAATTCATCTTTCTTCTTCACTCTTACTTCTGTGATTTTGTGTTATTCATTTTCACTTCTCAATTTCTTCAACCATGAGAGCAACAGCATAATTGATTTCCACGAAATGTGTCAAATTGAGATAATTCTCAATATATGTGTAAAATCGAAAGAGAATAAAGGAATATCGTTCAGTATGAACATATATTAACTTGAATATTTCAAAATTTTCATGAAAAATTATCCACAAATTGTTCATAGAATGTGATCAATTTTTGTGTACCACTCTCACGTTTTTTTTCGCTGAAGACCCTATAAAAATGTATCAAAGTTGATTGTCTTGTAGAAGGGAGTTTTATTTTCGTCCTTACATTAACCCGTTGACTGCATTTGTATACTGTAGTTGACAAGCGCAGTTCACGAGTTAGAGGGATAGAAAGTACTGTAGTGAAAGCAAAATCCTTCACCTCAAATTGTTTGGAAATGCTGTAATAAAATCAAAATATCACTCTGTTCACGAAATTTTGATTTTTTCAATACACTTTTGAACAGTTTGGAATAAGACATTCGGCTCGTACCACGACGCTAGTATCCCCTTCAAGTTTTTTCACGAACACCATAGTGGAATATATTCTGATTCTGATTGTTTTCATAAATGATTATATCCATATTTGAAACATTATGTAAGAATCACACGTCCAGGAAATTTGCTCATACTTCTTTGGGAAATCATTGGAATCAGCAAACGAAAATTTTGTCTCCTCAATTCGTCGGAACTCAGAAATGAAATTCACGGCAGAAATAATTTCCCTACATGCATTCCTATTGGAAGACATTTTCTTCATAATCTCTCTGTTCATATTTCTGTCACAGATCATTCACCTGCATATTTCACAATCGCGAAACCCCTTGAAAAAACCAAAATGGAACATAAGGTGACCGGCCCCATCAATGAACACCTTAACCCCCATTAGCGAACAATCGTTTATCTATTATATCTTCCCTATGGCATATTATTCTGAATTTATTCACATAACAGCGGTTGATTTAGAATCCAGTCAGTCATGCTTGGATGAAATTAAAGCACTGAATGGAAAGTACTATGAATCAAAAACCACAACGTTCATTAAAGGGGTCGCGTTCATAAATGAGGTCATCTACCTTAACAAATCACTTGAGCACCCTGAAAACTCCGATTTGTTCAATCCTCCCATTCCTCAATTGGTTTATAGAACACCTTCCATAAAAATCCCAAGTGCTGGAAATTCAGTACATTTACATGAAATGACTGCAAAGCATTGAAGCACTTCTGCTTTGATTGATGTGAATGTTTGTTTACCGGTTACAGAGCAAAGCACTCATTTCTTCCAGCATTCTTCTTCACAATCCACTACACCGGATATTCAAGGTAATTATGAATGATCTCGTTTGAAAATTTTGGAAGAGGAGTAAAACAT
Source organism: Gonatopus flavifemur (assembly GCA_018340375.1). NCBI lineage: Eukaryota > Metazoa > Arthropoda > Insecta > Hymenoptera > Dryinidae > Gonatopus > Gonatopus flavifemur. The sequence continues at coordinate 208,082 of JAFFJZ010000105.1, forward strand.
CCACGATATGGTCAGTGGTCCCTCATAGAAAAAGAGTTCTGACGAGCATTCACGTTTTCGGAAGTAATAAAAATTTCCATCACGAGTTGATTAATTTTTTTTTTATTGAAAACAAAGCTGAGCTTGCCAAATTTCCGATCGGAATACATGAATTCTCTATTGAATGGAAGATAATCCATCCCTGCTGTGATTTAAATCACTTAGTGGCATTCATTCTTGTAATTTTCTCCTCGTCAGCATGTTCTTGGGAAGCAGAATATCGTTTCTTGGAGGTAGTTTAAAGTCTTTGTTATCTCAATGAATCTCTGATTTTTATTATCATGTAATTATATTATTATTATTTGTGTGTTATATCAGGTTGTGGTTTGAATCGTTCATTGGAAATGATCTACAATGCTTGAAACCTAATTCTTTTCATCAAAACGTGTTAGTTAAACATCGAGAAGGAAACGTAAAATGTTTGAGTACGTTTGCATTCGATTATGAACTTTTTTCAATGAAAGATTCAAACTTCAATATCTCTCGGTCTGATTTGTAAAATTAAAAAACCGAGTGATATTATCATTGCCACATTTACAGGTACACAGCAAGACATCCATTCATCAAACGAAACACTCACTCCATGTCATAAGAATTCCTCTTCATTTGGTAAACAACCAAATCCTGTTTTGGGCGAAAATAGACTTTTGGATCGTAGTAATCAGAATACATCAGAGAATGATGAACAACCACAGAAGCAACCAATTGCAAAAGCAGCAAGCACACAAAACGATGAAGTATGTGATTTTTAATTTGTTCAATCAATTGAAGTGAAAATGAAAGAATGAGGAATTCATAATCAAAATTTCAGCACCGTGTAAAAATTATTTCCAAGAGCTAAAAATTTCAAGTACAGAAATGAACTATCATGAATAATGTGGAGTTTAAAAGAATTTCTTGTTCAATTATATATTCTTTTTAATTGGTCTGTGCACAACTCACCCTAAGAGCAAAATGTGTGTCCGGAACGTGTTCTGAACGTTCAGAAGACCTCCCATACGTTTTATAAACCTTCCATAAACGTTCCAATGGCACGTTGTGCTGTCTGGGTAGTATCACTGATCATTCATGTTATGATGAGTACATTCATACATAATGCATATATGTACATAATTCATGTATAATTGATGTTGGATCTTCTCCAGATTTGAGTTTTTCATAATCGGGGATAGATATTTGACTTTTCATATTTTCCTTCCAAATTTTTCTCAGCTTAAATAGTTTTTCACAGAAAAGAAACACACAGAAATTTTCGTTCTAAGTCAATGCAATCAATATTTCCTAATTTGGTCCACTTGTTATTCCAGTTGGTGGAACTTGAAGCTTATTTAAAGGAAACAGTGGAGGGTGGAGGTGTGCTGGCGACCTACGGAGTTCATAAAACTCTTACTGATTTTGCTCGAAACGTGTTAGTTGATGTAGTTATAAAGAGAGAAAATACGCTTCGGAATCAATCGGGCTACGTTCAGATATCTAAGCAGAGATTCCTTCAACTCGCTGAGGAAATAGTAAACCTTTTCCCTCACAGTGAAAATACGGGTACATACTATGTTCTCAGAGTCGTGAGAACCCCATTTTCATCCGGAATACCACCAAAAGGAAAGCTGTACAATCATTATAATTATTTGAAGGCGAAACATCATAGTATTTCAGTACAGTCGGAGAAAGCTTCACTTGATACACCTACCGTTGTTACTTCTTGCAGTCATTTTCAATACCAATTCATTGAATTGATTTTTCTCAATCAACATGAGCATATTATAAATGCATTGTTAAACATCACAGATGCGGGTCACGAAGGAGATTGATTAAATGCGATACAATTTTTGGAAAATAATATCGAGCCGTGGTCTACAATAAAAGGATATTGGGATTTTTCATTCCAGAGAAGACTGGATCATTCAAAGAACTCCAAATCGGTAGTCAGTTATGTGCAGAAATTCCCTTGTATTAAGTTATCCGAAGATTATTCCCTGGTAAGACAATTCATGCCCCTCAATATCATCTTCCAAGTACGTGCATTGATGAAAATTATTTTTACAGCTATTATCAGATTTCAATCAATTGTTTCATTCATTAGAAGAAAAGTGACCATTCCTACGCTGTAGGCTCATAGAATTATGAAATGGAGTAAGAAAACCAAAATGTGATACCTTGAGAAAGTTAGTTAGTGAAATTCCTCATCTGAGTGACGGTATTTATCTCATTTAATTTCTGATTATCAGGGTGCAATTGTATCCAAATGACATTTATTTACACAAGGGAAGTCATTTTTCCTCAATAACTAATAATGAGATTTCTAAACCATCAGTAAGATTTCATTAAATAGTACACGGAGAGAATAATTCATTGCTTTTTAATGTAGAATACACTTTACAAAACTTCTATGGAAAAATTCTCATATGTTCATGTGGAGTAATCAAAACATACATGCATTAGGAATTTCCCGTTGTTGTTCGAGAATTCACTGTGGAATATTGAGGAAAATCCCAGAAAGTCTGGGATTTTCCCATAAATTACGGGAAATTTCGTATGAATTCCCTGGAGATTGATTCCCCCACTAGTGATTGGAATTTTCCTCGAATCATTCCTCGAGACCGTAACTATTCCTATTGAGTCGAAAGTCTGGACGAAAATCACTGCGAGATGAGAAGATAGCGGATGACAAACTATAATTTATCTCGTTAAGTCCAATCTGGTCCGTGGATAGTGATCTACCACAGTAATTTCAACTGCAGTTTTCTCTCCGTGCACAAGTTTTGATATTTGATGTGTTTGAATATGCTTATTATCTTATATGTACATTTTTACTAAGAATTAACAAGTTACTGTTAGTGTACAATCGCGGAAATTTTCATGACATTCACGTCGTTCTTATTCTTCCCAGATCAAGTAGACGTATATTTATCACATATTTTACCAACTTTTTGCATGAAAGGAGGCACTTCGAGGAAAAGAAAAGCAAATGAAGACATAAATACTCCAACCCTGTCCGAAAAGCAGTGGAATCGATCTAGAGCTGAAGTACAATCGGGTTTCATGCTACATATAGAGGTATATAGGAAAACATGAGTCACGAATTCCTATTCCATTCATTGAGTTATTAGAATCATACTTTGAATTGAAAAAAGGGAGATTTGTTGAATGACTGATTTTTGTTCGAACTAGGTACAAAGTGATTTGGAAGAAGGCATCGCGCGAGTCCAACGTGCAGCTGCTGAACATAAAGTAACGCTGCAACCTCGTCCAATTATCGTGGGTCCATTAAAAGAAATTTCTGCCAGTTATGTTCTATTAGATACGACACTTTATAAAGTGCAATCGCCATTGCATGCAATTGATGTTGCCTTTAAAATAATTTTCTCTTTAAACTTGGAGTACCCATCAGAAGCTGAATCTACTCAGTTATTTCTACAAAAGGTGATATATGATATCAATACCCCGCACAATAAGTCTCTCCCAACTGCTGTTTCTTCTTTGTGGGAAGGAGTTCAACAAGCCCTTCTGAGGCGCTGACTATTTTTATATATTTCATGAAAATTCTTTCGCAAGTCATAAAAAATGACTATTTGTTGTATTTGTTCAATTTCGTTTGAAAAACATGTTGATTTCCGTGATCATCTAGATTTATTCAAGCTCCCACGAAATCATAGACCAAAAGGTTTTTATCAATGCACAGACACGTGCAACTGTAGTTATGATAACATAAAGTCATTTGAAAGACATTTATTCAAGGTTCATGCAAATGATATCAGCACTGATTCTTCTTCCCCTCGTGAAACATTATTTATGAACAAGGAAGAAAATATACATGTTGAAACAAATGAAATTGCTGAAAATGTTCATCATGATCAAACACCAACTGATAATTTTCAAAAATGGGAAATAGAATATGAACAAATTCTAAATTTTGAAGATTCACACTTTGATAAAGTCTTGAATACTGGAATTTTTACATACATGTTATATAAAAGGGCATACAAGTTTGTGTCGACTTTATACAATAAAAGTGATATGCCACGCAAAACTATTCAATACTTGGTATCGGAATTTGAAGATTTCATCACTCATAGTATTTTAAATCCTCTTCAGATAGAAATTTCGAATATTTTGAATGAAACGGTTACTGAGGATATTTCTATTGATATCGGAGACTTATTTGAGACATTTTACTTGTACATTCGGAATTCTTACCAGAGGGTCAGACGGTGAATAAAGAATATAATCTAAGCATCATGCGGTGTTTAAGAGAGCAAATTCGTCGAAAAAGGCCAGATTTGTGAAAAGGGAATTCATGGATTTTGCATCACGATAATGCACCATCTCACAAGATTCTCATTGTGGACCAATTTTTGGCCAAAAACTCAACAAATATCATCGAACAGCCACCGTATTCACCTGACCTGGCTCCAGCCGACTTTTTTCTGTTTCTAAAACTTAAATTACCACTCCGAGGCACCCGTTTTGAATCGCTAGAAGATATTGAAGATAATTCGCGGCGAGGACTGAAACTGATTCCGGAAAAAGCGTATAAAAAATGGTTTGATGATTGGCATAAATGTATCATTTCGGGAGGGGACTAATTTGAAGGCGATACAATAGATTTGGGAGAATAAAAAATATTTTGTGTTTTATTCAAGAATTCCCGGCACTTTTTTGACAGAATGTACACTTTCATCTTATATGAGAAAAGCGCCCACCCACCCCCAGAATGCAGAGGACAAAGGTATGATATTGAATGAAAATATTCACGATAATCAATCTTATCTGAATATCTGGGGAAGGAAACTCGAAGATACAAAATCGTAGAAAAAACATAGTTCACATCAGATTGTAGTAACTGTCCACTGTCTTCATATATAAATCGAACGATGCCCCTTGAAAGTGTATTCAATATAAGAATATAAGGAGGAACTCGTGATGAGAATTATTGGAATGATTTTCACTTTTGGTTTGAGCTCTCTCGTGATCTATGGTTCATTATTTTACTCATATTTGTTCGATTACCAGGTTTTTGGTCCTCATATATTTCTCATTACCAAGGAAGTCAATAATTCCACAGAGCACAGCAGTTCAGAAAGAATGCTTGAGAATGGATATTGAGTTTTCCCAGCTCCAGTTGAGGTCTTGATGAACTCTCTCTTTGATCTGATGTGCTGTATGGGTTGGTATCTATAACGGTTCATTTCTCATTAATGAGAGCGAGATTTCAATAATTCACACTTCATCTTTCCAAAAGGAATGTAAACAAATATTGCATTCATTTAACAAATTTTTTGGATTCAACCTATTTCAAAGTGAGTGTTGAATATTTTCAATTTCAAGGAGTTGATTCGGGAAGATGAATAACAAAAATTCATTAAACAATGCTTCATTCATTCATTTTGTATCTTTGAATTTCTAGATTGTTCTCATGAACGATTCAAATTCAAGAAGATCAAATACATTAGATTATGACTTAAGGAAATGGAGATTTTATTACAAGAACAAAAATTTGTGCATTCATAAAGGACTTTAGCAGAACTTTGACATCAATAGTGGTGAGGTATTGAATAACTTTAGTGATTAAATACAATGTAATCATAAGATAATATAAATATTTTTCATGAATGGGAAAATATTGTAACATTTTCAAATTACTGAATTACATGTCGAGTCATTACATACAGTTTATTCAATTTATCAATGGAAAGACATTGTTCTGGATTGACTAGGTCATTGAACGCAATGAGATGCATATTTATACTCTTATTCACTTCATATCCATAGAAATGATGGTCATAATTAACAAAAAACAATTTCGTGATAAAAAAAACGGTCTACCATGTACTACATAAATATTATTGACTAGTCTGAAAATTGGAAGCGGTTCTTTTTAAATAATGATTACAGACTTCTCAGCGTATGTGATTTTACAAACAATCAGTCAAGAAATTTTCGAGATTAAATTTTGAGATATCTTCAAAATAAGTTTGATACAAATCATTTGATATTCTACTTTGTGGGCCTATTTGCATATTCTCTTGAACATCGGAGTTCTGAAGGGAAGCATAATATTTCAACTGATTTTTCATACATAATGAATGAATAATATTGATTATATTACACGAAAGGTTCGCTGTCATTTCTCCATCTCTGTGTTTTGATTCGTATCTCATGGAAGAGTAACGTGTAGGCGAACCTAAGGGCATAATCTTAAGACTGTAATGTAATCAATTATGGAACTTCGGTCTTAATGTGTTTCCAAATAGAGAAATATGAAGTTCCATTATGTTCACGAATGAGAGAATTCAACTGATCAATGGATTTATATTCTATTCTTGGAGCCGTTAATAAATCAATTATGCCTCTATGTTCCAAATACAGTTGCCATCCTGTATCATTTCTGGCTACTAAACCTCCCATTAGGAAACCAAATATGCGTGTGAAACATAACGATTCACTCGCGGAGATCTTCAATTTCACTTTCATCGCACCTTGCAATTTTATTGAGGATGGTTTATTCGAAGATTCTATTCAGTCATGATTAAATACCCTTGTACAAAAATTCAGCATATCCAAAATGAATGCTTTGATATCAAATAGTAGGTAGTTTAGAATAGAGCTCATTGTATAAATACATACACACCTTCATACAGATTGTGCATCATATCAACGCCGGTATCAATACAACAATGAAACCCATGAAGACGGTTCCATATGCTCATCCCTTTTATTCCAGTCAATTTATAATCATCGAGATCCAAATCATTTGTATAATTTTCTGGATTTCGAAGTCAATCAGTGTCTTCAGTACATGGAATAGAACATTGTTCCTTGGATGCCTTGCAAATCCTACAATGATAATGAGATTTGGAACCTCCGCCAGAACCTAATGTACTGTTTCGAACCAGGCTATCTCCCAATATCGCTACACATTGAAGAAATACAGTTTCTTGTTTGTTGTCAAACCCAATCAGAATGCCTGTATCACGTAAATAATTTAATTCGGTAATTAATATATCACATATCGTGGCATTGCGAAAAATTTTCCGATCATCTGGATGAAATAATAAAGTGAGAAGTGAGGTTTGAACCATTGATACCATTGGAAATACACAAATAGTGATCTGTAGGTCCTAATGCGTGACTATCTTTCAGATGTAAAAAGGAATGATTAGATTGATTGAAACTTAGAGGACATTTGAAGCACTGCATTCTCAATTTCAGTAAATTATACTATTCCGCTAGATTTTCATGGATTTCAAGTTCACTTATCAGCTTATTGACGTGATTGTAATCACGACTATAATTAATTTCGTATACTTTTTTTTCAATTAATGTCCATACGTGTCCACACTCAGGTTGGTATTCAGCTCGTAGCGCAAAATATGATTCAAAACATATATCTATGGCCTTCTCTGGAGTGCATGAATCATAACAAACGCCACTCACTCGCACTGATGAGCTCATTGGGTGACTTAATCTTCCAACGAAGATAAGACAAGGTTGATTTATAGATTGACGAGCTTCGATGGTTTTTTGTCTTTTTTCCAAAGCTTGTTGTGAATTCTTAAGTGACTGAAAAGAAAGCAATTCAGATGTTCTTTATTATAAAGAAAAAATAATTATTCCAAATCCTCCAAACTACTGTCAACAGTTTAAGGTGAATAAATTACGATTTCTTACCTCTACGTGCACACATAACAACTGCTGAATTTTAATTTTTTATAACTTTTTCGGTTTTGCGCCAGATCCTTCCAATAATGATCGTTTAGACCAAGATAGTTGGGCAGAATTCAACAAAAAGGGTAGAATAAGAAAAGCCAACAGATTGACATCTCCTGCGAACAACGACTTCTTAGTTTTTACACACTGAGGCTTGTTATGAATTCATTTGATTTTCATTCATTTCATTCATTTCGTGGGATTGTAATGCTCTCTTTTACTTACCCGTTTGAAGTAATATATTATGTTTGTCTAAATATTTTCTAATATCAATATGTTTCGATTCCTGAGCTATGCAGATTAATCCTTTGGCAATTTTGGGCCATCTTATGAACATTTCGTCTCTGCAGTCACGGCTTTCGGCGAGAGAATCATTTTCTACAAATTTATATCCATTGGCCAATTTCAAACAACTGAAATTATCAAAGTATGATTGGATGGTGCCATCGAAACGTTTTCTCAGCTACAATGATCGATTCCATCTCATTTGTATTTCTTCCCACGGATCATCATTATGTCTTAACCAGATAATATCCGCCTCGTTACTGATTTCCACCGATACATCTGAAGCTATCAGAATTTATGGAATAATAGATAAATAATATCACTGTATTGTAATATCTTTACCAAGTAGGTTACGTTATAAATCATAATCGCGATACATGAGAAAATTATTGTCAATGTGTAAGCTATTTGATTTGGAAATACCTCGGGTCAGGATCACCAGATTTTACTACAGAATCAATGATAATCGCAGCTAGTTTTGGTCTATCTAATTTTCGTTTGTCCACGGAGGAATGTCCGCCCCCTGTATCTTCGATATAATTTATATTGGGGCATTCACATAACCAAATCTGAATGTATTAATCCACGAACATGGATTTTTTCGAAAATATAGAAGGCGGACATTTCTCCGTCGCCTCTCCGTTGTCTTAAAGGAGACTCTCTCTGATTTCTCCCTCATCTTCACGGCTCCCATTTCTCTACCAATTCTTCACCTCCAGTCCACCGAAGTCCTAGGTGGAGGATCGGTGGTCGTGCTGTACGGGACTGGTTTGTATGAGAAAATTAATAATATATGAAACCATGAGGAAACCTACCAATTTGTATCCCCACAAATTGTACGTTCAAAGAATATTCTATATGGGTCCCTTCAGGGCTCTCTCAGGGCTGTGTCAAAGGGCATCATTCTAACGGGAAAAATTGCTACCAGGGTATATATTTTCTCATAAATTGTATGTTTTTTGAAAACATTCCACCTGGCCCCATCCAAAAGCCTGACAGGGCCCTATCGGAGAGCATTCCTATCAGGAATATACAGGGTGGGGCATTCAAAGTGTCGCGGGCGTTTTTTCCAAAAATAAAGTGAGATACGAGAAAATTTTTCGGACAAAAGTTGTAGGGTACCGAGGGGGACATCCGATGGTGGCCTTGGCTTTGACCTCAAATCTCATCTTCAAGGGCATTCTGAGATCAACTCTTGTTTTTTAAATAGCATCTCATATTTTTTACTGCAGATTTGGATTCTAGGTCAAAAACCAAGAAACTTTTGTCTGAACCATTTTCCTGAAATCCGCAAAAATGGCGCTCTAATCGATATTGTTCCATTTTGAATCTGACATTCGAATAACTCGAAAACGAAGGGTCTTGCAAAAGAATGTTTCGTACAAAAGTTGTCAATACACAACACATTTCAATCGTCTACATTACCACCATTCAGAGCTCACGCGATGTGAACAAACGACGGGGTTCAGTGAAAATTCACGATTTTGAAAGTCAGTTTGTCAGTTATATTTGATTATTACTTGGTTTATGACAAATTGAAAATCATGGATATCCGATACACGGTTTCTGAAAAGATCGATATGATCTACATTTACGGTGAAGTGCATAAGAACCCCAGACAAGCATATGACTTGTATGCAGAACGATTTCCTGAAAGAACAACGCCATCCATTAGGTATTTTCAACGCATTACAAAATTATTCTCAGAAACGGGAAGTGTTACAAGGGAAAAACGACATCGAATGAGAACTGTTAGCGGAGAAAATGCGGAAGTTAATGTACTAGCTGCAGTAGCCAATAATCCACACGTCAGCTCTCGTGAAATTGAACTCCATTCGGGAATTTCTCGAAGAAGTGTTCTTCGAATACTGAAACGTCACAAATTCCATCGGTATCACATTTGTTTGCATCAAGACCTTCACGGTGATGATTTCGAAAATCGTGTACAGTTTTGTCGATGGGGTCTAGCGCAAATGCACAATAACAACTTCATCAACATATTATTTTCTGATGAGTCGACGTTCACCAATCATGGTCAAGTAAATCGACATAATATGCATTACTGGGCGACAGAAAATCCAAGATGGTTACGTCAAGTAGAGCATCAAAGACAATGGGCTGTGAATGTTTGGTGTGGTATTTTTCGATCTCGAGTAATTGGACCGTACTTCATTGCAGATACGCTAAATGGAGAGAAGTACAGACATTTCTTAGATCAAGTACTTCCAACATTACTTGAAGACATACCTATTCAGGAACGATTGAATATGTGGTATCAACACGATGGTTGTCCATCCCATTATGCAGTCACAGCTCGAGAAATATTGGACAGAGATTATCCTGGACGATGGATAGGACGTCTTGGACCAGTTCATTGGCCTGCCCGTTCTCCGGATCTTACTTCTCCAGATTTTTTTTTATGGGGATACATAAAAGATACAGTTTATCAACAAGCACCGACTACACCTGAGAATATGCGTCAACGAATCATCAATGCATGCGCGAGCATCAATGAAGATATTTTAGCACGAGTTCAGCAATCTTTTGTAAAACGTTTTGAAATGTGTATTGAAGTCGAAGGCCATCATTTTGAGCATCTACTGCATTAAAATTATCCAAGTGATGTAGACGATTGAAATGTGTTGTGTTTTGTCTGTTATACCCCATCACCTCCGTTTCAGTTCAAGGGGTCCCCCTTGGAATCAGACAACTTTTGTCCGAAACATTCTCCTCCAAGACCCTTCTTTTTCGAGTTATTCTAATGTCAGATTCAGTATGGAACAATATCGATTAGAGCGCCATCTTTGCGGATTCCAGGAAGATGGTTCAGACAAAAGTTTCTTGGTTTTTGACCTAGAATCCAAATCTGCAGTAAAAAATATGAGATGCTATTTAAAAAACAAGAGTTGACCTCAGAATGCCCTTGAAGATGAGATTTGAGGTCAAAGCCAAGGCCACCATCGGATGTCCCCCTCGATACCCTACAATTTTTGTCCGAAAAATTTTCTCGTATCTCATTTTATTTTTGGAAAAAACGCCCGCGACACTTTAAATGCCCCACCCTGTATATTTCCAATAATCATGAATATACGTATGTATACATATCTCAAAAAATGTCATATCCGGACCCATATAGAACGCTCTTGGGGACTACTATTCCAACGGGAGAAATTTCTACCGAGGGTATATATAACAAGGGGGATAGATGAAAGATGATGGAGAAAAGGTTTCCAAATTATATATGTATATATATGATACACATATATCCCGTTGGAATAGTAGCCTCCAAGAGGATATTGTATTCATAAATATATAATTTGGAAGCCTTCTTCCCATCATATTCTATTCAACCCCTTTTTCTCAATACCTACGGCCATATCATTATCATCATCATTATATAAATAATTTGAACATTTCCCCAGCTTCCTTATTCAACAATGGGGAAGACATCGTTGGACAAAGAGAGAACAAGCAGGATGATGTGATGGGTAATGATAATAATATGTGCATGTATAATGATTTTCATGTATGCATATATAAGTATGTGGAATAGATGCATTCGTTCCATTTCCATAGATAATGTCCAGGTGTCAATGATTGTTGGGGGAGGAGTAAATGTAGAGGTAGGAGAAGGAGATGGAGAGGGTCATGGGGATGCTGAAGCAGATGAAGGAGACGAAGAAGCAGGGAACTTCAATAAGATTCGGAAGGAGACGAGAAGAAGAAGAAGAACAGAGGAGTAATCAGATCAGCACGGATTTGACTCCGATTGTTTCTTTCCGTTCTCCGAGTATGAATTCACACCCTTCAACTAATGGTAATGTGATGATAATGATGATAATAATGATCATAATCACAATCTTGTTACATATGTTAGGATATGATTCTTCTAAACATATGTATTACAATTCATATTTCATCATCCTTCCACAGAAAGTACATACGAAGAAGAAGGTGTCAGTGTCAATGACGTAAACGGAAACGGTCATGAGGACGATGAAGACGGCCCATTGCATACGGCTGCAAGAAGCATACAAAAATCAACAGAGCACTTGTACTCTACTCCTACTGCCACTCTGCTTCGAGTTGGAGATTGACTGTTCCGAGAATCATGAAAGTTCAAGTTGGCATGGCATCAAGCTAGACTCCACGCTGGACTCCGGATTGTCAATAATTCTCCAAAAAACTGAGTGAATCTCATCTCACGCTGATCCTCAGTTATACTTCTTACAATATAAGTCAACAGTTAAGCTGTCTCAATCACTGCACTTTACTCTGGATTCGATCTGAACCATAACTTGGTCACAACTGGGTCACTGATTGACTAATGCTTGACTTTTTTTTTACTCGGGACATTCATCTTCATCTTTTGGAGAGAGTGTGTACCACTCGAGAGTTTGTTTGAGCACCACTTTTCAATGGTACTGGTTTTGTTCAGAAAGCTGGGGTGTCAGGGCCCGAAATATGTGGTTGGGTTCAGTGGGAGCACACACCACGAGATGATGGAGTGGTGGGTAATTACCCACACAATTTTTTTTTTTTTTTTTTTTTTCTGATGCCACAGTCTGAAGGGCCATCTGGCCAATCTGATTGAATTTCGTTGGGACAAGTATTTCTCATGCCCCCCCCCCTCCCCGACTCATACTCACTCGGGCTGAGAACGTTTCGCCGGGCCTGGGGGTGGTTCAAAAATTCCGAATGCATTTGATATTGTATGATCGTTAATTTAAAGGTCATTTTTAGACCATTGATATAATTTCTGCTTGCTTGTGCCTCACTCTTTTTTTGTTTGTTTGGGGTTAAATATTGTCAGATTGTCAGAACATCAGAAATCGTGTCCTTTCTTTCCGCTGTCTTTGCAAAGAACAAATGGCAAAATGGAAGGAGATTTTATTAGAAATCAAATTAGGAGAATAACATGAGAAATAATAATAATGAAGATTGAATGAGCTGTTCATGAGTTGTTAGGGTACTCATGGGGAACTTTTTGCAGCACCCTCATGTGAACAATCTGTTGGGGTTCGATGAAAGGCATACTTGCAAAAAACCCCGGGGGAACCCTATTCTCCCAAAAGTCACTTTTGTTAAGCTTGACCACCAATGGAATATCATAAAGAATATCATTCTTTGATACAGTTATACCAAATCTGATTTTCATACAAAAAGATGGTTCATACATGCTAAATCGGCATATATTGGGATTCGTCCCAATGATTCTATTTAATTTCATGTGTAATAAATATTATGTTCAATGGATACCAGAAAAATGATCTGTCATTTATTTCACCAATAACTTCACTGTCTCTCTCTCTCTCTCTCTGTGAGTATAAGCCTGCACGCTCTTGCTTCGCTCTACTTTGTCAACTGTTCTACTGCATATTTTGTGGCCCTATCGGGGTCGACCTTGTTTCAGTGCATCCCTTATCGGCTCGGGCATTTTTTTTGAGCAATCAACGATAAGTAGCTGTTTCGTTGGCAGCTGATGGTGGCTGTTTTGTGATTTGCATTTATCTGGTGTTGTTGGAGCACCTGCCAAGCGGGAAGACCAAGGCTGGTGTATTATTACAAGTGCTTTTCGCGCGTTGCGCTCATCATTCGCCTCTTATCATTGATTGGTCTGTCTTCTCCACACGTCATCATGGCAACGTTGAGGTATTGGCCATCGTAGCACATCCACACTCCACAGCCTAAATCTTGCCTTTCAACGGGAGCCTTGACGACAACATCTGTGTTGGCATACTAATTCGTATCACATTACTTTTCAACGAGGTTTTTGACACATGCTTTCTCTATTCTCATTTGCGGTCTACATAGATAATAATTCGGTGATGCATTTCTTAATAATACTTCCATTACATTCATAATTATAATGCGCGATTATTCCATAGTGTTAGCGTTCGTTCGCATATACTGCGTTGTGTGTGTCACACAGATACTATGATACTGAGTGTATAGATACGTGCTCACTGTTGTTGTATTCTTTCTACGTTATTGCTCTCATCTCTGTCTCTCGAACTACTCGATGGTACTCTCTCTCACCCAACGTAGTATATACTCATCTCAACCGTTCTGACAACGACTTCTATTCTATGTGTTTCGTTTTTTATTTGAATTTTCATACATATTAGTGTCAGATTTTTCTCTCTTTCATTATTACAATGGATCACATTTGCTCAATCTGCAGAGAATCTGTGAAAACGGATGTCATTAAGTGTACACCGTGCATAAAATATTCCAATCCTGGTTGTGTGAAACTACATAAAACGTATAACCACAACAACGAGCTTGTACTTTGCAAAGGTCCTTTGGAATCCTTCAAGAAATCTGTCATCAACGGAGGTTGATTGTCCGTCAACTTCGATGATTGATCGCAACACCAGTGGTGGTACCACTCCTAATACAACCTTCACCATAGATGATATTATGAGAGCTATTCAAATATCCTCAGATAAACTTGATAATTTCATTGAACGGCAAGAACGCAATAATACTGAGGTTCATGCTCGACTTCAACAACCGTCTTCCATCGAAAACAATGTCTCCTCTTTATCTAGCAAATTTGCGGGGCTTGAACAGGCTGTTATGACAGTCAATCAGGATGTGAAGTCGCTCACTAAAGACTACCAGGAATTAAAAACCTCACTGGAATAGAATTCCACTTGTATCAAAATGACTGATGCCAGCCTCATATCGCTTAGCCAGCGTGTTATAACCATTGAAGATAACTCTCAATCTCACTCAGCACGCATCTCTGAATTGGAACAACAAAATACCAAGGTGCAGGAAGAACTTCGAGCGCTGCGCTCTCAATCAAATAGGGACCTTCTCACTCTTTCAGGATTACCTGAACTTCCTGATGAATTCATTCCAAGCCGTATCATGGATGTCATGGCTCATCTTAATGTTCAGATCACCCAATCTAACATTGTGAGAGCATTACGTCTTCGCTCCACCAAAACTACATCGCGTCCACGTACCATCCTTATGGAGCTTGATTCTCCTTCTCTCCGAACGAAAATACTTGAGGCCGAACATTCTACAGGATTAGTCGACGCGTCTGATATTAATCCCTCTCTACCTAAGTCTAGGCTTTATCTTAATGAATATTTGTCGTCTGATATAGCCTCTCTTCTCGCAGAAACTAAGAAGGTTACGGAGTCTGAAGGATATCTCCATATTTGGTCGAGGAATGGACGTATTCTGGTGAAAAAAGATGGGACCTCAAATGTGATTGTCATCTCATCTAACAGAGACTTTGATCAACTTGGGTGGCTCCCGATTCAACCCTCAAACTCTCACTCTAATCAAGTTTTTCGTTTGTTAAAAATGTGTCATGTTAATGCACAATCACTTCTGGCTCATTTTGATGAATTCTCTGATTTTTTCTGCACTAAGAATCCGGATAAGTACGATGTTATTGCGGTATCTGAGACCTGGTTTAGGAGGGACATGGATGACTCATTCTGCTCATCGGATGGATATGTGGTCTTTCGTTGCGATAGGGTGGGTCGTATTGGCGGGGGGGTCTGTCTCTATATCAAACAGAATCTCCAATACAAAATTATACAAAAATCCGAGTAGGATGCTACTTGTCCACAACCCGAATATCTATTCGTCCAGGTTTCCAGCACGTGTATGCGCAAAGTTCTCATTGGTGTAGTTTACAGACCTCCGAAAATAGGATTTGCTAATTTGGAAACGGTGATCTCTACACTGAGTACTGACTATCACGACAAAATCATTATAGGTGACTGGAACACCGACTTGTGCTGTTCATCTCCTGATAGTACTTATCTCCGTAAAATAATCTCCAGTCTGAATCTGGCCATTGTCCCCTACGGCTCCACTCATCACACGTTCATCTCGTCTACCTTGCTTGACTTATGTGTAGTGGACGATCTCTCCAAAGTGATTGACCATGAACAAAAGGAAATGCCTTCTCTATCTCGGCATGACATGATCTGAATTGAATACTCTTTCAATCTACCCATGAGTCAACAGCAGATCGCCACTGTGCGTGATTACTCGCGTATCAATGGGCAAGATATTGATATACCATCGATTTTGCCGAACATCGGGAACTCGGGTATTACAAATATTGATGAGTGTGTTGGGCTTTTCCATGATTATCTCACTGATCTATTCAATAGTGAAGTACCGCTCAGAAGGTTCACTCCCAGACGTCCTCCTTTTCCCTGGTGACTCAGGAGATTCGTAATCTCATCCGTGAACGTAACACTGCGAGGAGGACGTATCTCCGCACAAGAAATCCTGAATGTCATCTACTCTTCATACGACTAAGGAACAATGTTGTTACTTCTCTCAGGAATGCGAAGCGTCTATATCATAACGATAGATTGATGGGCACTACCGACTCACGCACACTTTGGAGAGAACTTCGTACCCTGAGAATAATTAAATCTAATAGTAATCATCCGCCCGCGGATAAATTTTGTGTGAACGAGCTTAGTGTACACTCCTTTGCTGGCTTTCATCCAGCCTGTCCTCCACCGCCCATTCTCGACCAAAGTCTCGGCTACGGTGATAACCTTTTCTTCTTCCCTCACTTGACTCCTCATGATCTGCTACATTTCTATCATTTTTCTAACTCGAATACTATTCCTCCAGATGGGCTTCCTGGTCGATTTCTTTACCTGATCGCTCCGTCCATTTTTCCATTTCCACTGACTTTATTCAATTCCTCCTCTCATGCTATCTCTCTTTCCTATGCCATGGAAACGTTCCTTTATTACACCCATACCTGATACAAGATCTCCACGAACTCCACGTGATTTTCGCCCTATCTCCATTCTCTGTGAGTCATTTGAAATACTTGAAAAGATCGTCCATCACTTCTTGTGTGTTTTTTGACCTAAAAATTCTCTACTTGACCAATATCAGTGTGGATTCATCAAACACCGCTCCACTCAAACTGCTCTTTTGAAATTGACTGATGATGTTCGTGAAGCGATTGATAAGCGCATGATCACTCTTTTGGTGGGGTTTGATTTCTCAAGAGCTTTTGATACCGTTAACCACTCTTTGCTCATACAAAAGCTCGCTTCTTTCAATATATCTACCCCCGTGCTGAAGTGGTTTTGGTCCTATCTATCTGGTCGCATGCAAGCAGTTAGAAGCTCTAAAGGTCGCTCCGAATGGACTCCAGTTACCTCAGGTGTTCCCCAAGGCTCTCGCCTAGGCCCTCTCTTATTCGCACTGTATGTTACCTACATAAATTCGATTATTCACCATTGTAAACTCTTCAAATTCGCTGATGATTTTCATATTCATCTGCATACTTCACCTTCTCTCATAGACGAATGTATCAAGAAATCGAATGACGATATACAGAGAATCGCCAATTGGTGCTCCACCAACTACCTAATTCTGAGCTCCTTGAAAACCAATTGCATGATCCTTGGTTCTCCACGTTACGTCAACGATATTTCTCTTCGCTCCTTACCGGACATCATACTTCAGGGCACCCCTATAAATCTTGTCTCTTCGCTTAAATCGCTTGGGATTATTCTGACACCTTCTCTTAATTGGAATGAGCGAGTAACTTCTGTCTGTAGGGAAGTCTCGTGCGCACTCTACCAATTGCGAGTTAATGGCAACGCACTCTCTATCCAGATGAGAACTAAACTGATTTCAACGCTAGTATGCCCTATTTTGATTATTGTTGCTTAGTTCCTACTGATCCCTCCGGAGTAGACAGTATACGTATGCAGCGTGAACTGAATGCCTGCGTGCGGTTTATTTTCAATCTCAGGAAA